>CM076582.1:1034724777-1034914935 GCA_034641835.2 Pinus albicaulis | reverse complement strand
CATCATCACACTCATTTACTTCAAAAAATTCTTTCCTAAGTAAAATCCCATTTCACTTAGGAAAATCATGAGATATTTCATAAAAGCCCTCAAAATCACATTTTATCCTAAGTTTAAGTGATGAAGTAATCATAATGCAATTTGCTTCTAAAAACTTCACTTTCTTAGTTATATTAATGTATTTTGAAGTTTACCTTGTCCCCTTGTCATATTAACATTAATTTTATATATTAGATCCTTATAGAAATAACCTTATCCTATTATATATAACTCATTTTATCTAATATCCCAAAAAACCCATGTATTATGATTTTAACCAAAGTATTTATTTCCCACTCATTCAAATAAAAAACCCACTATATAACCCCTTTGGTTAAAATATATCATTATAAATATTCCCGCCCCTATGGTAAGTCAATCATGTTGGTTTATTTATCATATAATAAAAAAAAATCTATGAAAAAACTTTTAAACATATGATTCATATGTTTAAAACAAAAAATTAGAACCCGAAGTTTAATTTAAACTAAACTTCGAAAGTAACCCATCCTGCATGTATTTTTCACCCCCGACCATCCACTATACAAGGGATTAATTAATCCTTATGATTAGTTAATAACCGATCCCTGCCAATCAGAATGCTCCTAAAATTATTAATTTGTAATAAAACACGTCGGGCCCGCGCCATTAAAATCCTATCAACTCCCTGTCCCGTCCACCATTCGATCGGCCGCTCCAAGATCGACGGCTATCGTTAATTCCGCTTTCCATCCCCGATCCGAGCATTAACGCGCGAAATGCCAGTGGTTTTCAAATAGTACCTTGGCCATGTGTCATGTGTTCTATGGATTCGCTGCCTCTCCACCCAAAACCGCCTTCCCTCAAAAGTGGTGCGGGAATAAACCACTTACCACCTTTTCCTGTGACTCATCTGTCGTACAGGATGACGTCATTTATTAAAATAATAAAAAATTCACCCCCCATTTGACTTTGCCAATAAAACAAAAATTCGCGTCTTTTTCATTATTTTGTACGCAAAAAATGAATACACCCTCCATGCAGAAATTTCAAATTTCAAATTTTTGAAGTCCGCCAACCTTTATCCTGTCGAAGAAAATTGCAGTCAAGCCTCTCAGAAGATTATCCACCTTAACCAGTACCTGCTATCTCCAAAA
Source organism: Pinus albicaulis (assembly GCA_034641835.2). Lineage (NCBI taxonomy): Eukaryota > Viridiplantae > Streptophyta > Pinopsida > Pinales > Pinaceae > Pinus > Pinus albicaulis. The sequence goes on along the minus strand of CM076582.1, from coordinate 1,034,913,760 downwards.
GAAAAAACGGGTATTTACCCTAAATTCGCACTGAACTCTGTAAGAAACTCGACTTTCCTTTTCCTTTCACTGAAACAGAGTTAAAATTAATTGCTAGTTCATTCCTTAATCTTCAGAACTGTAATTGAATTCCCAATCCGCAATTGTACCTATTTCTCCCATCAAAACCTGTAATTTTGCTCAATTTTTCACCATAAGTCGAATTTCCATTTTTTGAATCCACAAGAACCAAGAATGGAAGTTCCTGTGGCTTTAAACGTCACCCCATTAAACACCCCTCACAGAGACCTGGATTATTTATCATTAGTCGACAAGGATTTCCAAATTAAAGACCTAGCTTTTAGTGATAGTCCTCTTCGAATTTTTTGTCGCTGCAAAGACAATTATTTGAATGGCTTGGATATGATTGGGTTATGGGAATCTAATCTTCCCAGGTACCTTTTTTCCTCTGTCCATATTTTCCCTGAAATAATCCATTTTTTCCATGCAAATTATGATCCTAACCAAAGAGCAGTCTTATCCCCAAATCAAGATGTCCTTTTCCCAATTACTGCTTAGTCTATCAATGAGATGCTACATTTTCAACCTGATCAAGCCCTCACTCCCCTATCCATGGGATATTTACTTGAGAAATCCACCAAACTATCCCATGAAGAATTAAGCCACATCTGCGAGACCTTTATGTTGCCTGATCATCATCCTAAAGGCCCTCCCCCTTATGGGTATTCTTTTTTCATAGAGGAGGGTAGAATTGTTTTGGAAATGATATCCTTTATAATGGGCTTTAATACCAGTGAATTTGTGGACCATTTAATCCTAGTATTATTGTATATTTTTACCCCTGGACAACCTCCTGCTGTCAGGTATGACTTTGCATCATACATTGCAGATAAAATCCATGATCAATTCATGAGATTATAAAATGAGAAAGTTTTCAAGTATTCCTCTGTCATCTACCACCTCATGCTCTATTATCAGTCGTAAAATTTCCCTTTCTATATCAAAAAGCTTGATGCCCAAGGGAATGCTAGGTCTGTTATCTTTTAATCAGCCATCACTCATAGTTCTCGAGATTCTCCCTATTCCTATAATGAGTTCATTGATCTTTTCATACACCCTACAACCACCTTGTTGACAGGAGTTTCTCCTCCAAGACTTAGCAATGAAATCAAGAAAACTTTACAGCTCTCAAAACAATACAAAGTTGGTGATTGGTACTTATACCAAAATCACACAGAAGTCAGAATATATGGATGTGAATTATGTCCCTTCAAATTGCCAAAATATGTCCCCATGAGAATATTTGCATTAGAATATTTTAGGCAGATGAACAATTCTGATATAATTCATTTTTGTAATGCAAAGAAGAGGGCTCAACTCTGGATCAAAAGTCAATTAGGTCCCTTTATTTGTAACTCTAGGGATGCAGGGGAAGAAGCTGAAAAGATATTAGAAGATTGTCTTAGATTACAAAAGAGTTTCTATTGGGTGCCTTATGACCCATTCAACTTCATTTGTGATAAAATAATGAAGAATAAATCAGCACCATACATACATCAAAGAATCCCAGAGATTGAAAAATATGCTAATACAGATGAATGGATAGAAGGAACATTGATAGAGCAGGATATTGAGCAGGTCAATGTAGACAATGTTATGAAAGATCTTGAAAATATGCTTGACCTAGACTCTTTTGCACAGGTACCAAGATCAGAGGTTGGTCCTTCCTCAGCTGGGCTTATTCAACAGGAGTTACAAGAAAACATTGCATTATCATCTAAGGGAAAAGAGAAAGAGGTTGATACACAAGTTAAAGAAACATTCACTATGACAGAACAACCTCAAACTTCCAAGGGACAGGATCAAGTACAGGTTTCTTCCGTTCAAACCAATCCAATAGAAATTTCAATTTTACAGACTCCATTAAATGTTAGTCAAGGACCAGAACAATTGGGCAGCCAACAAACAAGAACAGTCAGTGGAGCATCCACTACCTCACAAAGGAAAGAGCTACAGAAGCAACAGAGTGTTGAAATATCTTCTTTCAAAACACTAGTTAAAGATACAGGAGATATAAAGAAGACATTTATCAATATCAAGGCCAGGAATGATCCACTGAAAATTCAAGTATATAATCAATATCTGAAAATGGCTCCAAAGAATCAAGAAAGATTGATGTTAGCTTTTGACATCCAACAGGGCAAAATGTTAATGAGCCATTTCAAACCCAAGGTGCAACAACCCCAAACAACTGCTGATTATATTAGGACAAAATTTGAAGTCCTAGCAAAGGATATCCATCCTTTAGATCAGATTGAGTTACATAAGCAGACTGGTGAAATGATCTATTCTACTTTGACTGATAAGGCAATGGCAGCTCACAGGTTACAGGATTCTTTGGAGAACACCAATACATAGTTATAGCTTGAAAAGGCTTCTTCTCAAGCCAAAGGCAATAGGATAAAAACATTGGAAGAAATAATAATTGGTTTGGGACACAATCAAAAGGATGTCAAAGGTATAGAAGCTCTAATTAAGAAAAAAGATGATGACATTGCTGCTTTGAGAAAGAAGTTGAAATTGCTAGCCTCCAGACATCCTCAAACTGAAGAAGTAATAGAGAAGAATTATGAAGAAGAAATGATGGAGTTTCTCTTAAAAATGAATGAGCAACTGATTGAAACAGAAAAATAACTGCAACAAGCTTTAAAAGACAAGTAGTCCAATGTTCCAGTATCTACAACAGTAGTTATCACAGGTACAACAAGTCAGCCAACAGGTCAACTAGTAGAGCCATCATAGGTAAATACTTCAAATTTGAGTACAGAAGAATTAGTAAAGCAAATGAATGACTTGAAACTACAAGTAACAGAACTTCAGCACACAAAGTTACAACTTATTAGTTTGGAACAGAAATATGATCTTTCAAAAATGACTGTTGCTGACAAAACAAGGGAAGTAAAATAATTGGAAAAATTAGTTAAAGCTTTGGAAAGGGATCTCACATTGGAGAAACATTTAAGAGAAATAAATGACATTATTTGGGATGATATTATTCATTCAATAAAAGATATCTAGTCCTCAATCTAGATAATATACGAGCAGAATGATTTGGTCAAAGTAGATATGGATGAAGTTGAGAATACACGAGCAGAATTAGGAAATAGGCCTGAGGAAGCCAATCAGCTCATACAATTCCTAAACACCCAAACTATACAACAACTTGCAGATTAGGGTATTTAGGACAGGACTGCAACAATCTTGGAGATAAAAATAGTTTTTACTAAAAGGACTCTTGTGCAAAATTTAGAACGAAGGTGTTTTGACATGCAAAGTGAAATCATTGCTTTCAGAGAAAGGTTTAATGTTTTATTGAATAAAGGGTTGCCCAGCCCTATGGTTTCAGAAGATAAAATAATGGACCTAGAAACTTATGTTAAGAAATTGGACATACATGCTCACAATCATTTCATTGCTAGTTCCTCAACCATTTCAGCAGAAGCAACATTACCTACAGGAAGGAATCTTCATGACAGATTAGAGAATTTGTTTTATCTTGAACATGAAGTAAGACATTTGTTTCCTAATCAGCCTAATTTCTTCAGATATACTGAGGCTGATGAAACATTAAGGAAGCTTCAACGGACCAAAATAGCAGAAGATAAATGGTGGGAAGATCTATTGGAACTTTTGTAAAATTTATCCTTATATGAAATTTTGCCTATTTACTACAGTATAAAGGATAAAGGGACAAACAAAGGTCAAAGAGTATCAGTTTAGTTAAAGTGTATCAGTAAGAACAAAGAGTATCAGTGAAGCAAGTCAGTTAGAACAAAATTACTGAAGAGGACAACGATGAGCTAAAATATAGGTCCTGCCTCCAGCACATTCTCAAAAGGAGGAAACAACACAACATTAGTTGTTTTTTTGTCTTATCTATGAGACCATCTGTCTCTGTTTTTATTGTAACTTATTTGTGAGTCATTTTAGATTATATCTCGTTTTGTTAAGAGATATTTTGTATGATTTTTTGTATAAATAAGCCCTCAATCGGATTATTGAAGGTGGATTCTTATACTCTGATGTAACATTGAATATTTTGGAATAAAGAGCTTTTGGAGAAATTTTTCGTGGCAAAACTGGACAAGGAATTGAGGCAGAAGACTTTTCTCAGGATTCATGTGTCAAATGAAGGATCAATAAGTCATCTCTATCTCATGTTTTGAAGTTTAATATTTGTTTACAATATCATCTGTGTTTCATTATCTTGATATTTAACGAAAAATATTAAATCAGAAAGTACTTAGGTGTAATCTGATTTCAGTCGTTATTATTCTAAATGTTTTCTTCTAAACTAGTTTAAACAACGAATTCTTAATTGCTCCTGTTTGTCTAGTTCATACATCCTTGGTTATTTAATAAAGAATACTTAACTGCTCTTTATTGATAATCAATCTTTTTCTCTTCTCTTGAATGTGTTGAAAGATTCTTTGTTGCCTTTCATCCGTTTGAATTCCATTCCTTTCACTTTAGATCTATAATTGTTTCTAGTTTGATTATCTTGCCCTGATAAACCATCTTTTGTTAAAAAACTTAAGCCAGTGCAGCCAATCCTTTGACTCCATTAGCCCAATGGACTGAAACTACTTGATCTTAATCTCAGCTAAAGAATTCCATCAACCCAAATTCAAAAAAAAACTCTTGAGCTTTATAACTAGCCTAATACCTCCTAAAACAAAGCTAAATTTTAAAGAGAGAGCCCTCTCTAGATACAGATTGGCTAGATTCTATATCTAAAAGGTTGGTTTGTGGTTACCTCGGACCCCTTTCCTCTTCTCACAACTTCAAGTAAAATCTGAGTGATAACATAGTGGCGACCATACTGGGGACCTGAATATCTTTATTGTCACTATTGGTTGCTTATAAGCTATAGACAGAGCCTGAAGATCAGCCAGGTAGCCTTTGAAATGATTTTTCTCTGCAATTGCATAGTAAATAAATGCTGCTTCAGTCTATCTCTGGTTTAGCTTAATAACTGAACTTTGGTTTCAAACATTCAATCAGACTCTCTAGTTTAATAAATCTTTGAGAAAATTTTAATTAAAATCTTTGATTTCTTGAAGAATTTGTCGAAGTTGTATTTTCATTCCATTTAAAATAAAAAATAAAAAAAAAGAAACATTACTAAGCGGCAGAGAAAAGGATTCGTTATGCAGGTCAAATCCTAACCCTAATCCACCACCCAGATGTTTGAGAATCCAAATCTAATTCCCGAGTGTAGAACCAAAGAGGAGTCAAGAAAGCTGCGGGGTTCTCAGCCTCTTGTTAGATAAAACTCTTGTCCTGTGAAGTTTATTTATCTTGAAGGCGAACCATTTGATGAACATTTTGAAAGTTCTCTATTCATAAATTTTCATCGAGTTGGCCAATCTAGTTCTGCGATCCATTATTTCTTGACGATTTACAATTTGAATTTATCACTTCACATCTTGACAAGCATTTACAAAATTCCATCCAATCTGAACTGACCTTTGAAGAAACCTCAAACACTTCTGTGATTACTGCAGTTTCCCCAAGTTCATCTGCTTTTCCCCAAACTTCTCAAACACAAGCCACTCCTTCTACTCCTCCACCCACTACTTCCAGACCATCATCACCTGTTATTCCGTTACACCTTCCGATGGCAAACATATATTCCCCTCTAATATTTCCAAGCAACCCTGGTGCTTTGCCCCAAGATTATCAGAGTAAAATCACCCCTTTCGATGGTTCTGCTACTTACACTGCTCAACAACATACCAAAAGGATGACTGATTACTTTGAATTTTATGAAATAGACGTTAATTATGTTCGAATGAGAATTTTTGTCTAGAGTCTTACTAGGGAAGTCAGGACATGGTTTAGGGCTCTTGCTCCAAATAGTATTGCTGACTTACCAGCCCTGTATAGGGCATTTTTAAATAGATGGGAAAAGAAGAAATACCCTCTTCAAATCCTATCAGACTTTGGAAAATTGAAAAGAGGACCTAATGAAGCAGTGCAAGATTATATCATTAGATTCAACGAAGCCTACAACGCTGTTCCCCAAAACCTTAGACCCCTCGAGGATTGGATGTGATTCATTCCTAATAAGGGAGAAATTGACATAGAATACCCTTGGACTGGGAAAATAAACCTAGAAGAGATCTACGAGAGCATAGTTGTTAGTGTTGAAGCTAACCTCATAGAAAAAAAAGCTAGAGCTAGAGCTGAAAGAAGGATGCCTATAAACGAAGAGCCTTCAGCTTTTGAAAGAAAGTTGGATGCAATTATTAAAGGGATGGAAATATTGGGAGACAGAGTAGAGACAATCGAAATAAAGTCTTCTGGTGATGGTCAAAATGTTGTTCGAAACCCAAACTTTAGAAGAAATCAAAACCAAAATACTGGGAAAAATGTTCCTGACCAAAACATCAGGCCACCATTCCAGGAAAATTTTGTTGAAGGTTCATCTTCTGAGGAACCAATGGAGGATGTTGAAATAAATAACGTGACTGAGAACAAAAATAAACCAAAATTTTTCCTATCTCAAGATGATCAAGAAAATCACATTCTTGAAACATTTCAAACTCATTCAGGAGAAACTTTTGATTTTAAAGAAGGATATGATTCAGCAATTTATGAAGTTCATAAACAATACAATTTGAGAAGCAGAAGGATTGACGTGCCAGAGAATAGCAAACAGAAAGCTGTAAAACAAAACATCAAAGGTAAAACTAACACTCCTCCTGTACAAATTCTTTCTAGAGCAAGTCCTAACCCCGCTAATCCAATAATTGAAGATGTGTCTGATAATCAACTAAATAATAAACAACTTTCCAATACTTTTCCTCCTGCAGGAAACGTAGAAGAACCAGTAGAAGTTAATTCAGAAACACCTTCAACTCATAATCCCACTCATGAAAAAGAGAAAAACACTGAAGACCCAAAAAATAGAGAAAATCCAACTGTTCAAAATACTAGAGCTCAAACAGAAAAATCTTTCAATCTAGAAGCTGAAATAGGCAAATTAAAGATAGTTGTTCCATTAGCAGAATTAGCTAAACATGATGTCTATAGAAGCCAAATCAGTAGATCCCTTAACATTACTGGAATGGATGATTCAGTAAATGTTTTTGATGATCAACCCAAATTACTTTTTGGCCTTGAAGTAAATGGAAAACCAGAAAGTGGAGGAACTCCTCCATTTTATGTGAGTTTGAATGTACATGACAAAATACTTCATAATGCCATGCTTGATTCTGGAGCGTCTCACAATTTAATGCCCAAGGCTATGATGGAAAGATTAAACCTAGACATTACCAGACCATATAAAGATATTTTTTCTTTTGATTCAAGTCAGGGAAGATGTTTAGGTTTGATTAAAGATTTGTGTGTTACTTTGGTGCAATACCCTGCGAAATCTATTCTGATGGATATAATAGTAGCAGATATTCCTCCCAAATATGGTATGTTGTTGTCCAGATCCTGGGGTGCCAAAATCGGAGGATCTCTTCAATTAGATATGTCATATGCTACTATTTCAGTGTTTGGTCAACCTAAAAGACTATACAGAGAGACCTTGATGAAATATTTAGTTAGTAGTCAGGAGAAGCCTGAAAACTTCCCTGTCTACTCAGTACATTCTGATATGGACTCATTCATCCTTTATAATGCTGAATTTGACCTTCCTACTGAACTAGAAGCACCAGAAACAGAAACTGCAAATAAATCTACTGTTCAAATCGAAGAAATTTCTGAAAACAAAGAAACATCAGACATTCAAGAAATACCAGAAAAAACCGAAAAGCCAGAGCTTCCTGTTAAGAAAGTTGTTAAAACAGTCGATGAAGATTATGAACATGAAATTCTGTGGCATTTAGAATTTGATGGTTCAGTAAATAAGTTAGGAGCAGGAGCTGGAATTTGGATACATAACATTGAAAATGATCATGCTGAAGGCCATGCTTATAGATTGAACTTTAGATGCACTAATAATATGGCAGAGTATGAGGCTCTTTTGCTAGGGCTTAAACATGTCAAAAAATTAGGAGCAATTAGAGTATCAATCATAGGAGACTTTGAGTTAATTATTCAATAGATAAATGGTGAATGTTCAACAAAAGACCCCAGATTAAGACAATACAGAGAAACAGTTGTGGAAATTCTCAACACTTTTCTACAAGCTCAACTTGCCAAAATTCCTAGAAAACAAAATTTGCATGCTCACAGTCTTGCAATGTTCACTAGCACCTGTAAATTACCTTTTGGACCTAATCATCAGTTCACAGCTGAGATTAGACATAGTCCTGCTATACCGGACAATCTCATGAATTGGCAAGTGTTTGTAAATAATAACCAGATTAACAATTTTTTAACCTTAGAAAATGAATTCTCTAACAGTATTATAGATGAAGATACAATAGTTGATGAATCTGATCAAACAGATAAACAAGAAATAGGTATTTCAGAAGAAACTGCAATTCACATGCTTCACCCAACTAAATTCACCAAAAAGGATATGCAGGATTTGAAACAAATGGAAATCGATGAGATTATAGAAGATGAATCTGAAATTATCAATCTGAAAGATAATCATTTACCTAAAGGATTAACTCCTTTGGAAGATCTTTTTGACTCAAATGACATTCCACTAAAACCCAAAATGGAACCGTTAAAAGCTGATATTGAAGAATACAATTTGGGAACTGAAGGAAATCCCAAGATGGTTAAGTTATCTAAATCTCTGCCAGCAGATCAAAAGGTTAAATATGTTGAACTTTTAAAATAATTCCAGGATGTTTTTGCCTGGAGTTATGAAGATCTGAAATCATATGATACATCAATAATTCAACATACAATACCTTTGAAACCAGATCAGAAACCATTCAAACAGAAACTTAGAAGAATCAACCCTGTGCTACTACCTTCAATTGAGAAAGAAATTAAAAGAATGTATGAAGCAGGAATAATTGCTCCTATAACGTTTTCTGAATGGGTTTCTAATTTAGTACCAACAAGGAAGAAGACTGGAGAGATTAGACTATGTGTCGATTTGAGAAATTTAAACAAAGTTTCTTTAAAAGATAACTATCCTTTGCCTAAAATGGACCATATCTTACAAAGGCTAGTAGGATCTTCAAGGATTTCTCTTCTGGATGGATTCTCAGGATACAACCAGATTTTGGTTCATCCTGACGATCAAGATAAAATAGCTTTTACAACCCCATGGGGTACATTCAAATATGTTAAGATGCCTTTTGGACTCAAAAATGCAGGAGCGACCTTCCAAAGAGAAATGGAAATTGCTTTTGCCAAAGAAATCCATGATTTTCTAGTCATATATCTGGATGATTTGACTGTTTTTTCCAAGACAGATCAACAACATTTGGATCATCTTAGACAGGTGTTCATAAAATGTAGAAAATATGGTATTTCTTTAAATCCTAAAAAGTCATTGTTTGGTCTTGAAGAAGGTAAACTCCTAGGTCATATCATTTCAAAAGATGGCATTAGAATTGATCCTGAAAGAATACAAGCCATTTTGTAGATACCTCATCCCAGGAATATTAAAGAACTTCAAGCTTTCATAGGTAAAATCAATTTTTTGAGAAGATTCATTTCTAGTTTAGCTGAATTACTTAGACTGCTTACTAACATGTTAAGAAAGGATTCGAGTATTAAGTGGACAGTAGAAGCCAAGAAATCATTTGAAGAAATCAAAATGGCTTTGACCAGAACACCAGTTCTTACCAGTCCAAAATTTGATAGAGATTTCATAATTTTTTCATTTGCTTCTGAACATACAGTTGCAGCTGTTTTATTACAAAAGGATGATCAAGGATGTGAAAAACCTATAGCCTTTTTTAGTAAAGCACTTAGAGATGCATCACTAAAATACAACATCATGGAGAAACAAGCTTTTGCACTTGTGAAAGCAATTAAAGATTTCAGAGTTTATATATTGTATTCTCATGTGATAGCTTATGTACCTAATGCTGTCATTAAAGACATCTTAACTCAAGATGGTATTGAAGGCAAAAGAGGTAAGTGGATAGCTACCATATTAGAATATGATATTGAAATAAGACCTACAAAACTCATAAAAGGACAAGGTTTGGCTCAACTCATGACTGAAACAAATTGCCAAGCCCTGAACATTAATGAACTGGATGACGAACAGGAGATGGCGACTCCACAAATCAGTCAGGCCTTTTTAGACTCACCTTGGTACGCTGATATCATTTATGTTTTGTTAAACCTGCAAGCTCCTCCAGGCTTATCCAGAACGAAACAAAGGTTTTTGAAAATGACATCTTTAAAGTATTGTATTTTAGATAATGCTCTTTTTTGGAAGAATCATGATGGAATTCTATTAAATTGTTTATTAAAAGATGAAGCTGACAAGGTTCTCAATGAATTCCATGCAGGAGATTGTGGTGGACACCTCTACTGGAAGTCAACTGCAGATAAGATCTTAAGGGCTGGTTTTTATTGGCCAACCTTGTTTTCAGATGTTAAGAAATTTGTAACTGCTTGCCATAAGTGTCAAATATTTGAAGGTAAGAGAAAATTATTACCCTTACCATTAAAACCAATTTCCACCGAGAGACCCTTTCAGCAATGGGGCTTGGATTTTATTGGAGAAATCCATCCTCCCTCTTCTGGCCAACACAGATGGATCCTTACTGCCACAGATTACTTTACTAAATGGATTGAAGCCATCCCATCCAGACAAGCCAATGATTCTGTAATTATAGGATTCTTAGAAACCAATATACTTTCAAGATTTGGCTGTCCTGAGAAAATTATAACTGATAATGCTGCTGCTTTCAAGTCTAAGAAAATGATTAGTTTCTGCAATAAATATCACATCACTTTAGGCCATTCCACAGCCTATTATCCTCAGGGTAATGGACTGGCTGAATCTTCCAATAAAAGTCTCATTAATATCATTAAAAAATTATTGGAAGAAAATAAGAAGAATTGGCATAAGAAACTTACCAATGCATTGTGGGAAGACAGACTTACTACCAAAAAATCAATTGGGACCAGTCCATATGAATTAGTTTATGGTATTGAGGCTATATTTCCATCATCTTTAGGAGTTCCTGTAATGAAGTTACTTCAGGAGGCTCAAGTAGAACCAAATGATATTCAGAGAAGAATAAACCAAACAATTCACTTGCAGCAGACCAGAGAAGAAGTGTATCAACGATCCCAAGTTTTGCAGGAAAAATTAAAGAAAATGTTTGACAAAAGGACTAAAGCAGAAGATTTTCAACTAGGAGACAAAGTTCTAAGATGGGATTCCAGAAGGGAAGATAAAGGGAAACATGGGAAATTTTATTTCTTATGGAAAGGACCTTACATCATTCATGCTTTACAGGGAAATAACACATATTTTTTGAAGAATTTGGATGGTTCAGAAGCTGAGGAAGGACCAGTCAATGGTCGAATGCTAAAACACTACTTTGATCCTATTTACTAGGATGTTCTGATTTTTTAACATGTACATAATATATCCTTTCTAATGCATCAGTTTTGATTGGATGGTGAATTACTGAAGTTGAAGCCCGAAGTGAAGGCCCTGAGCTTCAGAAGTTTTACTATCATATATAAAATAAAGCCACCAGAAAAAGAAGATTACATGGTTCAGTTAAAGGCATTTTGAGGCATTTGACCTGCTATTCTTGACTTTTCACCAGGAAAAGCCATCCCCAAGTGGAGCCAGTGTTAGACTCCTATACCAATAGGTGTCATTTTTCATGATTAACTTGTTGAGCTATGCAATATGTTCAAACCTTCTTCTTGTGCAAAGGTGTTCCATATTCTTAAAAAATCAAAAAATCAAAAAATTTAAAAAATGTAAAGAGGGTATACCCTAAAAGAAAAATCAAAGGGTGAAAAGAATAAAATGGTCAAAAAAGTGAAAGAAATGAACCCCAAACAAAAATAGACCAGGAAAGTGTGCAAGTCTAAATGCCACTACTATTTCATTTTTTGTAATAAACAAAATTGTGTGCAACTTGTCAAAATTTTGCCACAATTTATGAAGAGTCAAATTTTTTAAACTTGACTCATTCATTTTTCAATTTCATGCTGCAGAATAGAGAATAAATATCTTACCAAACAGTTTAATCTTGGCAGATAAGTAGATAGGTAGAGTTAATAAAAGGTGCTCAACAGTTTAATCTGAGCCCTTGGATGTAATAAGTGTAGACTTAGATAGATTTTCCATGTAAAAGAAAAAGAAGATTGATAAGGGTTTGCCAGTCTAAGTGCACCCTAATAAAGAAGAGAAAATGGTAGGGTAAAGTAAGTAGGGTAGGTAGATGTTGTTGCAGAATTACATGTGATGAATGATGGTTCTAAATGTGTTCAATTTTACTTTCATCACAAGTGCAAAGGCAGATACTACATTGGAAAAAGTTCACAGCAAAGCAAAGTCAAGATTATTAACTTCCCCTTCATTTTTCCCTAAAGATTTCACTAATTTCCCCTAAGTGCTAAGGTATTTGAAGATTAAAGGGGCTCAAGGCATTTCCTTGACTTTTGGAGGGACCGGATCCTCGGCCCAATAATTGAAAAAACCTAAGTACTTGAAATCATCCATTATCACATTCATTCACCTCTCAAAAAACTTTTTCTAAATAAAATCTCATTTTACTTAGGAAAATCCTTCAATATTTCATGAAAAGCCCTCAAAATCACTTTTATTCTAAGTCTAAGTGATGAAAGTATAATAATGCCATTTACTTTTGAATCTTCACTTTCTTGGTTATAATTAATTATTTCGAGTTTACATTGTCCCTTTTTCATATTAATTCTAATATATATATTAACTCCCTAAGAAAATCACCTTTTCCTATTATATATAAATCCTTTTATAGTAATATCCCCAAAACCCTTATATTATGACTTTTTAGCCAAAAGTATTTAATTCAAATAAAAAACCCACAATATACCCCGTTTTGGCTAAAATATAACATTAATATTATTCCCACCCCCCTAAAGTAAATAAATCGCATTGATTTAATTATTGTATAAATAAAAATATATGAAAAACGTTTAAACATATGTATATGTGTTTAAAACAAAAACAAACCCAAAGTTTAATTAAAACCAAACTTTGAAAATAATCCATCCCCATGTATTTTTCACCCCCGACCATCCACTGTACAAGGACTTAATTAATCCTCATGGTTAATTAAGAACCGATCCCCGCCAATCAGAATGCCCCTGAAATGATTAACTCGTAATAAAACGTGTTGGGTCCCGCCCGTTAAACACCTATCAACTCCCTGTCCCGTCTACCGTTCGATTGATCACTCCAAAATCAACGGCTCTTATCAATTCCGCTGGCCATCTCCGATCTGAAAGTTAACGCGTGAAATAACAGTGGTTTTTAAACAGTGCCATGGCCACGCGTCATCCGTTCTGTGGATTCGCTGCCTCTCCGCTCAAAACCGCCTCCCCTCAAAAGTGGTGCGGAATAAACCACTTACCACCTTTCCCCGTGACTCATCTGTCGTACAGGATGATGTCATTTATTAAAATAATAAAAAATTCGCCCCCCATTCGACTTTGCCAATAAAACAAAAATTCGCGTCGTTTTCATTATTTTGTACACAGTGAATGAATACACCCTCCACGCAGAAAATTCGAATTTCAAATTTCTAAAGTCCGCCAACCTTTATCCCGTCAAAGAAAATTGCAGTCAAGCCTCTCAGAAGATTATCCGCATTAACCAGCATCTGTTCAAAACGTTGTTTTCTCCAAAAACAGGTATTTACCCTAAATTCACACTGAACTCTGTAAGAAACTCGGCTTTCCTTTTTCTTTCACTGAAACAGAGTTAAAATTAATTTCTAGTTCATTCCTTAATCCCGAGAACTGTAATTGAATTTCCAATCTGCAATTGAACCTGTTTCTCCCATCAAAACCTGTAATTTTGCTCAATTTTTCACCATAAGCCGAATTCCCATTTTTGAATCCACAAAAACCAAAAATGAAAGTTCCCGTGGCTTTAAGCGTCACCCCATTAAATGCCCCTCACAGAGACCTGGATTATTTATCATTAGTCGACAGAGATTTCCAAATCAAAGACTTGGTTTTTATTGATAGTCCTCTTCGAATTTTTTGTCGCTGCAGAGACAATTATTTGAATCGCTTGGATATGATTGGGTTATCAAAATATAATCTTCCCCGTTACCTCTTTCCCTCTGTCCATATTTTCCCTGAAATAATCCATTTTTGCAATGAAAATTATGATCCTAACCAAAGAGCAGTCTTATCCCCAAATCAAGATGTCCTTTTCCCAATTACTGCTTAGTCTATCAATGAGATGCTACATTTTCAACCTGATCAAGCCCTCACTCCCCTGTCCATGGGAGAATTACTTGAGAAATCCACCAAACTATCCCATGAAGAATTAAGCCACATCTGCCAGACCTTTATGTTGCCTGATCATCAGCCTAAAGGCCCTCCCCCTTATGGGTATGCTTTTTTCACAGAGGAGGGTAGACTTGTTTTGGAAATGATATCCTTTATAATGGGCTTTAATACCAGTGAATTTGTGGACCATTTAATCCTAGTATTATTGTCTATTTTTACCCCTGGACAGCCTCTTGCTGTCAGGTATGACTTTGCATCATACATTGCAGATAAAATCCATGATCAATTCATGAGATTAGAAAATGAGAAAGTGTTCAAGTATTCCTCTGCCACCTACCACCTCATGCTCTATTACCAGTTGGAAAATTTCCCTTTCTATATCAAAAATCTTGATGCCCAAGGAAATCCTAGGTCTGTTATCTTTTGGTCAGCCATCACTCATAGTTCTCGAGATTCTCCCTATTCCTATAATGAGTTCATTGATATTTTTATACACCCTGCAACTACTTTGTTGATAGGAGTTTCTCCTCCAAGACTCAGCAATGAAATCAAGAAAACTTTACAGCTCTCAAAACAATACAAATTTGGTGATTGGTATTTATACCAAAATCACACAGAAGTCAGAATCTATGGATGTGAATTATGTCCATTCAAATTGCCAAAATATGTCCCCATGAGAATCTTTGCATTAGAATATTTCAGGCAGATGAACAATTCTGATATAATTCATTTTTGTAATGCAAAGAAGAAGGCTCAACTCCAGATCAAAAGTCAATTAGGTCCCTTTATCTGTAACTCTAGGGATGCAGGAGAAGAAGCTGAAAAGATATTAGAAGACCGTTTCAGATTACAAAAGAGTTTCTACTGGGTGCCTTATGACCCATTCAACTTCATTTGTGATAAAAGAATGAAAAATAAATCAACACCATACATACATCAAAGAATCCCAGAGATTGAAAAATATGCTAATACAGATGAATGGATAGAAGGAACATTGATAGAGCAGGATAGTGAGCAGGTCAATGTAGACAATGTTATGAAAGATCTTGAAAAGATGCTTGACCTAGAATCTTTTGAACAGGTACCAATATCAGAGGCTGGTCCTTCCTCAGCTGGAATTTTTCAGCAGAAGTTACAAGAAAACATTGCAGTATCATCTAAGGGAAAAGAGAAAGAGGTTGATACACAAGTTAAAGAAACATTCACTATGACAGAACAACCTCAAACTTCCAAGGGACAGGATCAAGTACAGGTTTCTTCCGTTCAAACCAATCCAGTGGAAGTATCAATTTTGCAGACTCCATTAAATGTGGAAAAGGGAAAAAGGAGAGAAGCTGGAGCTGCTACCCCTTTCATTGGATCTTCACAACAGCCTCAAGCCAAAAGATAGAAATTGAATATTCCTCCAAAAGTAGAATCTATTGATGAAATCCTCGATAGTCAAGGACCAGAACAATTGGGCAGCCAACAAACAAGAACAGTCAGTGGAGCATCCACTACCTCACAAAGGAAAGAGCTACAGAAGCAACAGAGTGTTGAAATATCTTCTTTCAAAACACTAGTTAAAGATACAGGAGATATAAAGAAGACATTTATCAATATCAAGGCCAGGAATGATCCACTGAAAATTCAAGTATATAATCAATATCTGAAAATGGCTCCAAAGAATCAAGAAAGATTGATGTTAGCTTTTGACATCCAACAGGGCAAAATGTTAATGAGCCATTTCAAACCCAAGGTGCAACAACCCCAAACAACTGCTGATTATATTAGGACAAAATTTGAAGTCCTAGCAAAGGATATCCATCCTTTAGATCAGATTGAGTTACATAAGCAGACTGGTGAAATGATCTATTCTACTTTGACTGATAAGGCAATGGCAGCTCACAGGTTACAGGATTCTTTGGAGAACACCAATACATAGTTATAGCTTGAAAAGGCTTCTTCTCAAGCCAAAGGCAATAGGATAAAAACATTGGAAGAAATAATAATTGGTTTGGGACACAATCAAAAGGATGTCAAAGGTATAGAAGCTCTAATTAAGAAAAAAGATGATGACATTGCTGCTTTGAGAAAGAAGTTGAAATTGCTAGCCTCCAGACATCCTCAAACTGAAGAAGTAATAGAGAAGAATTATGAAGAAGAAATGATGGAGTTTCTCTTAAAAATGAATGAGCAACTGATTGAAACAGAAAAATAACTGCAACAAGCTTTAAAAGACAAGTAGTCCAATGTTCCAGTATCTACAACAGTAGTTATCACAGGTACAACAAGTCAGCCAACAGGTCAACTAGTAGAGCCATCATAGGTAAATACTTCAAATTTGAGTACAGAAGAATTAGTAAAGCAAATGAATGACTTGAAACTACAAGTAACAGAACTTCAGCACACAAAGTTACAACTTATTAGTTTGGAACAGAAATATGATCTTTCAAAAATGACTGTTGCTGACAAAACAAGGGAAGTAAAATAATTGGAAAAATTAGTTAAAGCTTTGGAAAGGGATCTCACATTGGAGAAACATTTAAGAGAAATAAATGACATTATTTGGGATGATATTATTCATTCAATAAAAGATATCTAGTCCTCAATCTAGATAATATACGAGCAGAATGATTTGGTCAAAGTAGATATGGATGAAGTTGAGAATACACGAGCAGAATTAGGAAATAGGCCTGAGGAAGCCAATCAGCTCATACAATTCCTAAACACCCAAACTATACAACAACTTGCAGATTAGGGTATTTAGGACAGGACTGCAACAATCTTGGAGATAAAAATAGTTTTTACTAAAAGGACTCTTGTGCAAAATTTAGAACGAAGGTGTTTTGACATGCAAAGTGAAATCATTGCTTTCAGAGAAAGGTTTAATGTTTTATTGAATAAAGGGTTGCCCAGCCCTATGGTTTCAGAAGATAAAATAATGGACCTAGAAACTTATGTTAAGAAATTGGACATACATGCTCACAATCATTTCATTGCTAGTTCCTCAACCATTTCAGCAGAAGCAACATTACCTACAGGAAGGAATCTTCATGACAGATTAGAGAATTTGTTTTATCTTGAACATGAAGTAAGACATTTGTTTCCTAATCAGCCTAATTTCTTCAGATATACTGAGGCTGATGAAACATTAAGGAAGCTTCAACGGACCAAAATAGCAGAAGATAAATGGTGGGAAGATCTATTGGAACTTTTGTAAAATTTATCCTTATATGAAATTTTGCCTATTTACTACAGTATAAAGGATAAAGGGACAAACAAAGGTCAAAGAGTATCAGTTTAGTTAAAGTGTATCAGTAAGAACAAAGAGTATCAGTGAAGCAAGTCAGTTAGAACAAAATTACTGAAGAGGACAACGATGAGCTAAAATATAGGTCCTGCCTCCAGCACATTCTCAAAAGGAGGAAACAACACAACATTAGTTGTTTTTTTGTCTTATCTATGAGACCATCTGTCTCTGTTTTTATTGTAACTTATTTGTGAGTCATTTTAGATTATATCTCGTTTTGTTAAGAGATATTTTGTATGATTTTTTGTATAAATAAGCCCTCAATCGGATTATTGAAGGTGGATTCTTATACTCTGATGTAACATTGAATATTTTGGAATAAAGAGCTTTTGGAGAAATTTTTCGTGTAGACAGAGCCCTCTCTGGGTACAGATTGGCTAGATTCTGTACCTGAAGGTTGGTTTGTGGTTACCTCAGACCCCTTTCCTCTTCCAACAACTTCAAGGAAAATCTGAGTGATAACATAGTGGCGACCATACTGGGGACCTGAATCATTTTATTGGTACTATTGTTTGATTTATAAACTACAGACGGAGTCTGAAGATTAGCCAGGTAGCCTTTGAAATGATTTTTTCTTTGCAATTGCATAGTAAATAAATGCTACTTCAGTCAATCTCCGGTCTAGTTTATAGACTCAACTTTGGTTTCAAACATTCAATCAGTTTCTCTAGTTAAATAAACCTTTGAGAAAATTTTAATTAAAAATCTTTAATTTCTTGGAGAATTTGTCGAAGTTGTATTTTCATTCCATTTAAAAAAAAAAACTTAAAAAGAATCATTACTAAGAAAACTGGATTCAGAAAGGATTCGTTATACCAGGTCAAATCCTGACCCTAATCCACCACCTATATTTGAAAATCCAAATCTGATTCCCAGAATTCTGAGAAGACAAGAGAGTCAAGAAAGCTCTGGGAGTTCTCAACCTCTTGTTAGATCACACTCTTGTCCTGTGAATTTTATATATCTTGAAGACGAACCATTTGATGAACATTTTGAAACATCTCTATTCGTAAATTTTTCTGAATCCGAGTTGTCCAATCTAGTTCCTGATCCATTATTTCTTGAAGATTTGCAATTTGAATTTATCACTTCACATCTTGACAAGCATCTACAAAATTCCATTCAATCTGAACAGACCTTTGAAGAAACTTCAAACACTTCTGTAATTACTGCAGCTTCCCCAAGTTCATCTACTTTTCCCCAAACTTCTCAAACACAAGCCACTCCTTCTACTCCTCCACCCACTACTTCGAGACCATCATCACATGTTATTCCATTACACCTTCCGATGGCAAATAGATATGCTCCTTTAAGATTGCCAGGCAACCCTGCTGCTTTGCCCCAAGATTATCAGAGTAAAATCACCCCTTTTGACGGTTCTGGTACTTACACTGCTCAACAACATACCAAAAGGATGACTGATTACTTTGAATTTAATGAAATAGACGTTGATGATGTTCAAATGAGAATTTTTGTCCAGAGTCTTACTGGGGAAGTTAGGACATGGTTTAGGGCTCTTGCTCCAAACAATATTGTTGACTTACCAGCCCTGTATAGGGCATTTTTAAATAGATGGGAGAAGAAGAAAGACCCTCTTCAAATCCTATCTGACTTTGGAAAATTGAAGAGAGGACCTAATGAGGCAGTGCAAGATTATATCATTAGATTCAACGAAGCCTACAACGCTGTTCCCAAAAACCTTAGACCCCCTCCGGATTCAGTACTGGTTAAATTCCCTGATGGGTTTGATTCTGACATAGCATATTCACTTAGGGAAAGAGTTCCCGAAACTCTAGAAGAGATGCAAAGCATAGTTGTTAGTGTTGAAGCTAACCTCATAGAAAAACGAGCTAGAGCTAGAGCTAAAAGAAGGATGCCTATCAACGAAGAGCCTTCGGCTTTTGAAAGAAAGCTGAATGCAATTATTAAAGGGATGGAAAGACTGGGAGACATAGTAGAGACAATCGAAAGAAATTCTTCTGGCGATGGTCAAAATGTTGTTAGAAACCCAAACTTCAGAAGAAATCAAAACCAAAATACTGGGAAAAATGTTCCTGACCAAAACATCAGGCCACCATTCCAGGAAAATTTTGTTGAAGGTTCATCTTCTGAGGAACCAACTGAGGATGTTGAAATAAATAACTTGACTGAAAACAAGAATGAACCAGAAGTTTTCCTATCTCAAGATGATCAAGAAAATCACATTCTTGAAACATTTCAAACTCATTCAGGAGAAACTTTTGATTTTAAAGAAGGATATGATTCAGCAATTTATGAAGTTCATAAACAATACAATTTGAGAAGCAGAAGGATTGACGTGCCAGAGAATAGCAAACAGAAAGCTGTAAAACAAAACATCAAAGGTAAAACTAACACTCCTCCTGTACAAATTCTTTCTAGAGCAAGTCCTAACCCCGCTAATCCAATAATTGAAGATGTGTCTGATAATCAACTAAATAATAAACAACTTTCCAATACTTTTCCTCCCGCAGGAAACGTAGAAGAACCAGCAGAATTTAATTCAGAAACACCTTCAACTCATAATCCTACACCTGAAAAAGAGAAAAATACTAAATATACAAAAAACAGAGAAAATCCAACTATTCAAAATACTAGAGCTCAAACAGAAAAATATTTCAATCTAGAAGCTGAAATAGGCAAATTAAAGATAGTTGTTCCATTAGCAGAATTAGCTAAACATGATGTCTATAGAAGCCAAATCAGCAGATCCCTTAACATTACTGGAATGGATGATTCAGTAAATGTTTTTGATGATCAACCCAAACTACTTTTTGGCCCTGAAGTAAATGGAAAACCAGAAAGTGGAGGAACTCCTCCGTTTTATGTGAGTTTGAACGTACATGAAAAAATACTTCATAACACCATGCTTGATTCTGGAGCGTCTCACAATTTAATGCCCAAGGTTGTGATGGAAAGATTAAACCTAGACATTACCAGACCATATAAAGATCTTTTTTCTTTTGATTCAAGTCAGGTAAGATGTTTAGGTTTGATTAAAGATTTGTGTGTTACTTTGGTGCAATACCCTGCGAAATCTATTTTGATGGATATAGTAGTAGCAGATAATTATCCCCGATGATATGTTGTCGAGATCTGGAATTTTGAAACTGGAGGATCTATGACTAGATATGTATTCTATTTGATTATTTGATCAAGCCTAAAGAAGAGACTATCTGGAAAATACTGATGAAATATTTTACTGAACAATGGGAAGCGGAAAAATCCCTACCGCTAACTCTATCAATTGACTGGATAATCTATGTATATTGAATTTGACGCGCTTCTGAACTAGAAGCACCAAAACAAATTGCAAGTAAAATCATTTGATGAAGAAAATTTATCAAAACAAAAACATGGACAATCAAAATAAACTGAAACAGACTTATATTGAGGTTATTCATGATCATTAGAATATCAACTGTGAAACCTGTGGCATTTATACGTTGATGTTCAGTAATGAGTTAGACAGGAGGTTGAATGAATGCCAGCGTGAAAATAGTCATTTTGTAATTAAACTCAAGAAGAAAAGAATATCTAGCATACAGAGGAAGCTGTGACACTGAAGAAGCAGCCTCTGACCATTACATAAATGGCATTAATAACACAGATGATTTACAAACCTCCTTTCTATATATATGGGGTCCATGGGGCACAGCTATAATCCTGAACGTTTTGTGTCTCTTAGGCCTAACAGCTGTGTTTAGGGGCTTTGCTCATACTGAGCAGGGTTACAAGACTGTGTGTGATGGGGGTTACTGCTGTTAATAAGGACTGCTGTGTGGGACTAACATGCTCCTCTCCCTCAAAAAGTGGCCATTATAGCTTAGGTAATGGGTGCCCATAACTGTAAATTCTCATCCTCCAACATGCCAGATCTTGGGTGGGCAGAATTCTTTCACTTGGTAGATACTCTAGGTGTCAGTGGATTCATAGGCTGTGGGGATTTGTTTGTGGCAGCTTGGGATTCAATATGATTTTTCCTTCCTCATCAATTGGCAATATTGTTTGTGGAAGCTGAGTTCTACCTATAACCTTCTTTCGCTGTAGAACATATAATGGATGCCTCATGGAAAATGAGGCTCTGGGCCCCTTTCTTGTATTCTGTCTTCTTGCTTTGCTGCCTAAGGACCATGAGTACTGGCGATAATTGTCCTCTTTTCTTAAAACGTGGCTGGGGACATTTGTTTTTATGGTAGCAGCATAAAAATATGACTATCTCCCTACAATTAAACTTCTCTCTTTAGGTATTGTGATCTTCTGACATTTCCTAATTAGATTTTCTTTAAATTCCGGGTTATCCTTTAAAAAAAGGTTAGGAGACTTCTTGCTGATGTGACAACGTTCTTCTACTTGAACCTTTGAATTTTCCCTTAGTACAGTGTGATGGATAATTGGATGATATCCTGGTGCCCATAAATGGGGTCATTTTCAGCTGTGTAATGGAAGGAAGTGTTATACACATTGAAGAGAGGCATTACTTGACCCATTGTGTTTGTTTTATAGATACAAGAAAAAGATATCTTCAGCATTTGTTTACTATCCCAGTTTGACCATCAGATTGAGGATGATAAGATGAGCTATGAGCTGAGTGAGTGCAGACAAAGTAACTTAGATCGAAAATTTCCACGACAAAAATGGATCTATTGTCCATTGTCCTTCTCCATTGACTTCATGTAACTTGGATATTACTCTCAATGCTGTGTGTTACTTAACAAATATGATGATAAACCTTTGAAATTGTACATGTAGTAGAATCTATCAACCACCACCATGATCTACTTTCCTTCGGACTTAGGTAAACTGTGTTAAAATCCATTGAAATCTCCTCCCAACGTTGACTTGGAATGAAGAACCCCATCTGAGGTCTCATTATTAACTTGCTGTTGGCTTAAACATTCACTTCTCAACTTTGAATATGAGTTAAAGTATCACAAAGAAAAATTGCTCTTTCTGCATGGTAGTTTTTTAAAATCTGAGTGTCCTCTTAAAGGAAAAATTATTGCAATTCCGGAAAAATCTTTGCAACATTGGAGATTCTTGAGATATAAAGATGTATTTTTGCAGGAATATTTTTCCAACTAAAGTAATCGAGGATGCTAGGATCTTGCTTTGGTAATTCATATGTTTGTCCTTCTTCCATTCATCTCTTACTTGGAGACCTCCATTAGGTTGAATGTGAAGAAAACGGCACAAAGAAATACTTCCACCTCTTCATTATTTCTTGAGGCTGTCTACCTTATATTAAGCTTTCCTTTTGTATTTATTTCAGAATCACTGTGTCAGCATCTTTGTGACCCAACTTTGTTGCTCTTCGAAGATAGTCTTTGTTCCAAAGATGACACAGACCTATCCATAGTCGGTTTTACCTTGAAGTTTCTTCCCATTATGATGGGAGTTCTCCATGCTTTAGTGCATCTTGATCTTCTAACAACACTTCTCATAAATAGGTTTAAACAAATACTTTCCTTTGATTGGAAGACTTTCAAAGTAATAGGTCTTCCTTCACCGCATTAAAAACAACACCAATTCCATTTCTTGAGGCATCACATTCCCTTTACGACGATTTTTGGCCAGAGTAAAGTATTTAAGACGGTGCTAGGCACATTGCCTCTTTAAGATGTTCAAAGGCCTTGGTGCTTCAAGAGTCCAACAGTACATCACTGCTTTCAATAATGTTGTTAGAGGTATATTCTCTATTCTCCCAACAACTTCGCGATAATACTATCTGTAAATCACACTTGTTGCTTTATGGTTGTGGGGACTTTCCATTACTTAATGGCTTTAATTTTTTGTTAGGGTCTACTTTAACCGTGAGATACAATATGACGGATAATTCCACCTCTTACTCGAAACATTTGGATGTTTTGCATATAATTGTTCTCACGTGGTTGAGCACCATAAACATGTTCTTTTGATCCTTCAAGACTTTTTATATGATTAGTATATCATCAAAAAAATACACGTACAAATTTTCGGAAGGATTTGAAAATGGAGTTATCAACCTTATATGATATGAGAGTGCATTGGTAAGACCAAAACCATGACCAAAAATTCATGTTCTCGGATTCGGAAATATTTGTTTTTGAATATCTTGGGTCTTCATTGCGGAACGATGATATCAGATGAAGATAAACCGGTAAAGTACTGTAATTTCTTCATGCGTTTAATCTAACCCAATTTCATCAAATCTGGGAGCGGAGACTACTCTAATGGTGACATTGGAAAATACATAATCTGGTTTATTAATAAAGATCATAACTGTGTCCAATCACCTACGGGCAGAAAGACGCTTTGACTGGGTTAAATTATACCGCCTCTAACATTTATTACGTCTACGTTGTTCGCTCCCGGACGTAAGGATATCTATAAGCTTTGATGTTTGGAGGAAAACTGAATCAATGAAGATGTGATCGATCAAGATTTGGTGGAGTCTTGGAGTTTCAACTTTATGAATAATTGTCATGAGGCTTTGACTGGATACTGAGAAATAGATGATTTTGATGTTGGAACTACAGTAGAGCACTGTTATTTGAAGAATTCTACCTGATTGTTCTTCTTTGGCTTTGTCGCGACATTAGAGCTTATTATCTTTCTACGGCTTCCTGTAATACCGTAGTCGACTTCCTTTCCTTGAACATAATTTCAAGAAAAGTTCTTGAAATTAAAGTATACAGATCCCAAAGATTGTATTGCTCGTACAACATATTTCTCTGCCAAGATGACGACGGATAATCGACATAATTGGCCATGGACAAACATATTACCTGCTTTCTATGGAAACAGATTATAATTCACATCATTTGCAATATACTTGACATTAAGTCTCTGGTCTCGAAATAATTTCATTCATGACTTGCTTTAGTAAGACTCTAAATTATACTAGACCTTTTGAATCAACAGTACTATTACCTTTTCTTCTTCATATGTCCTTCTATCTTGGAGTTTGAAATTTGTTGATACTGATCCTAACAACAGTATTCAGTTCAGCTTCTTCATCTTCAGGGCTTGATTTCCTAAGTGTATCCTCTTTCTTTTAGTGTTTCTTCTTCCTCTTCTAATCTACTGTAAAAACAATTTCTTCTCATCCACTTGCTGACTTTTGTTATTTTTCTCTGCAAGCGTAGCAAAGCCTTTTCTCTTCTTCTTCAATTGTTGCTGGTGTCAACCCCTGGAGTTGTGGAAATTCATTTGGCAACACTTCCTTCTTTATAAATTGAGTGGTAGGCTTCCTTGTCGCCATAATTTTACATTCAACTTTTCTTCCCAACACAGATGCCTCCACAATGATGGGGTTCACTTCTCAGCTTCATTTGGATATTATCTTCAGACCTATGAAGATCTAATCTGTGTTGTCCTCTGGTTACAAATTTTATATATTCATTTTTAGAAGTCCTCAATGTCTTTGCCCCACTATAATACATGGTAACAAGGACTGCCTCAGTTTAACTAAAAGGTGTGCTCTTTTATCTGTAATACTATCATTTCCTGCGTAAAATTGACCAAAGTGACAATTTTTATGGAAAATCATATTCACTGGAAAGCTATTTTTGCATTTAAATATAAAATTTGTCATTTTTGTATTTTTGTGGAGATCAAATGCTTCACTCCATCCCTTATTATCCATATTCTGAGATCCTTTCCTCAAACTTTCTCTTCTCCATTTTTGATGTGTTGGTCTTCTATGCTTGTTGAGTTTATAAATCTGATTATGGCTGCTTTTATTCATCATGAGATTTCTTCCTCTTTCACCATTGAATATTTCTTGTTTTAATCTTGTCATCGAAGCCTTCCATGTATGCTTTTAGATCATTCTTCATGTTTTCATGTTGTCTTTCACGTCATCCATCTTAGCTTCCACTTTGCTTCCATGCCATCATCTTGACTTCCAAACCATTCATCTTAGCTTCCACGCCTTTCTTCTGACATGCATCCATGCAGTTTTGCTTACCTTTCTTTTGGCTTTCCTTTTCATTTTTTTTTTTGTTGTTGCTAAAGGCAGAGACACAGCCTTTCTTTCTTTAATTTTGATATGTCATGTTGCCATTCTTCGTCTTCATGAGTCACAATAGAACGTTATAAAGGCTTAATTGGAGTTGAATTATTTTTTAGGGGCAATTTTAGATCAATACTAATATCTATTACTGACTTGTGTGAATCATTCAACTTGATTCTCAGTAAGTTTATTACAATTGGAGAAAGAAAATACCCCACTTTTACTTGCTTGCAAGGGCTCTGTTGAAATTGACAGTCTGTATTAAAGATAATAATATCTTGATATCTTAACAGTAGCCTTCGAAGTGTCTTTCAAATTCCCGGGCCTAGTCTGATTTGGATTCTTCAAGACAAATTTATTTCCAATCTCCCACAATGACCCAGAATTTTTGGGCCCAATAGATTTCGTCAGAGGCATTTGCCTGTGACTTGGCACGTGTCTTTATTTTCGTCCTTTGTTTCTGAAATTACCTGCCAAGAAACTACAGTATGTGTACCTTGACCATTTCTGACCTCAGATCCGATGCACAGAAAGAAGTTGTTAACTTTGTCACGATCACCTCTTTGAGATGGGGCAGACTTGGCACACCATTCCACAGCCCATATCTCCAAAAATATTGAACCAAGCTCTACTTTGATGAATTTCCCTCAGGATCTCAACCTTTCACTCCACAGACTGAATTCTGAACCTGTGAAAAACAAAAGCAAAATTCACATTTTAGGAGCTGAAAAGACCTAGCACCACGGATCATATCTCGAAAATATTGCGAACCAAGCTCTGCAATTTTTAGACAACCTTCCTCGGGATTTCGGCTTCATTACCCTAAAAATTTTGAAAAGCCACAGGCTTCGTAGAAAAAACCGATTATAGCGAGAATTCCTCGATGACACATTTGGAGCGTGAAACCCTGATCCAGCTGATGCAATGTTGATGACAAACCAAAGAAGAAGAAAGATAACTTTTATAAATGAGCAACTTGGGGGCAACCTCCAATACAATCACTGGTATACAGGACATTTTGTTCTAGAAACACACTTCTATATACCCAGGTCACGGGACATAATAAATATTTGTGGAGCTGGTAAATCCCAATAATTTAACATTATTCATTTAAGGAAAAATAATAACTAGGCTGGAGTTACAAGGAACATGGCAAGAGCAGAGTTTTTCATATACAATGGAATTTCTCCACTAATGTAAGAACCTAACTTTGTCCTCTTTGAAGGCCATGCTTACAAATTGAACTTTAGATGCACTAACAACATGGCGAATATGAGGCTCTTTTGCTGAGACAGCATGTCAAAAATTGGGAGTAATTAGATGTCAATCATGGAGACAGATGAATATTAGTAAGATCCATGGTGGTGAGCAAAGACTGGTCCAGAAGATGCAAAGGAAGCGTTGGAGGAAATTCCTAATTACTTTCTAGAGCTGAGCACCCAGGTCTCAGCTCAGTGCATGCTCACTGGTCTTTGTGTGCTAACTTCTGCATTGCCTTTTGGACCTAATCATCGATTTGCAATGAGATTGAACAATTTATAATACAGGTTCTTGGGGAAAAATCATGAGAGAGAGTGATGGTATTTGAAGCTCTTTTACTTTTCTCTTTCTCCAGAAACCTATCTGTATATTTTGATGAAGCCTTCAGCGTGTATACACGCGGATCTCCTTCAGCTCTATTTCCGCGTATGCAGAGATCAATTAACATTGTTCTTGCATAGATCATTCCATCATTCATTAGTGGTATTCATAAACAGCCAGCCTTATTAGATGAACAAAATGAACCATCTTTATCAGCATATCCTGCATGTTTGCCAGGACAGGTGGAAACAGAGTCGGGAGAAAACTCCTGCATTATGAGTTTCTCAGCCTTCTTCTTTGTGCAGAAAATATTTGCTTGCTGTGTTTG
Source organism: Pinus albicaulis (assembly GCA_034641835.2). NCBI lineage: Eukaryota > Viridiplantae > Streptophyta > Pinopsida > Pinales > Pinaceae > Pinus > Pinus albicaulis. Next base: position 1,034,886,130 of record CM076582.1, on the reverse strand, counting down.
ACATGAATCTCTGGTGGAGCTGCTGGCTCATTTACATTATCACGGAGAATGCAACCACAGCTGGATGCAGGCCTCTCACGGAAGGGAATACGACCCCACGATCCGTTTGTTTCTCAGGAGAGCTGTGTGACAAGGCACTTTACAACCCTGCTTCCTCTGGAACACGTTTCATCAATTTTCACATTGGATCAACACTTCCTTTAGAACTTGTTGAACCGTACATCATATTTTGAGACTGGACCCTCATACTTTTAAGCACGGTCAAACATGGGCCGATACATATAACTCATTGACGATATCGGTAAACCATCGAACGGATGGGTTGTTTCTTTGAGACTTGAGAAGCTGGTTCATACATGCTTTCCTTTCTTTTGATACTCCCTTGTATATACGCGCTTCTAGTTCATCAACCGGCGTATCTTCACAGCACAAAGACAGACAGACTTCTCTATTTGACATCTGTGGCACTTTCTCAGCCCGAGAAGGCTGCGTATATCTGGCGCTTCTCTATGGCGAACTTAAGCGTATGGTTCTCCGGACATTTGAGTCAGCTGATTCTTCCAGAATGAACCGTCCACCACGATTTAACCGCTTTGCCCGGGTAGATGTTATGCTTATCTGGTCTGTTCATTCTGCTGTCAATCTGGCATCAGTCTGTTGGGGTCGAATATCGCTTCATTTCTTCATATGTGCATCACATGATTGGTTTATCATCAATTTTGCTGCCAGATATAATTCCTGGTAATAATTCAAGCTCGGACATCTTGCTCCACTCCATGATTTTCACAATGAATTTCTTCTCTTTATATAGGTTACTTTTTCAATACTGACCATTATTACTTCTGAGTATTCACCCGAGGCCCGAAGTCACATAGGCGAATCATTATCAAATAAATGATTATTTTGTGGTAGTTTTCTCGTTTTGCATTTTGCTCAGGTGATTTTCCCATACATGACTTAACTTGTTATTTCAGCGTGCATACCGACTTCTCCCTAGGCAAATCCAGCGTATGCCTTATGATTTCTCTTTTTCATCTTCATATAACATATCTTGAATTTCTTTCTTCATTTCTATACCTCCAGCAATGCTTGCTCTGGATTTTTATCTGAAGTTGCATCATCTTCATCAAGTGGGTAGTTCCGCTCAGTTAACATTTAAAATATATTACCAACAACATCATATCACATCAGATTTGCATATTTTGGTGTCCTTGAGATTAAAGAACAACTGTCATCGGTGGATTGTTTAACAAGTTGCTACCAACAATCTCATGTCTTCATCTTCATTAAGTGGGTTGCCATCAAGGACAACACTTTCTGCATCATATTACCAGCGGGATAATCTTGCGGATATGGCTTGGTGTTTGCTTATCATCATCAGTTAATAATTTTTTTGACCTTAGAAAATGAATTCTCTAACAACATTAGATGAGGCATACAACAATAAATGAATCTGATCAAATGAATGAAAAAAAGCAGATATTTTGAAGGCTTGCTGGTCCACATGCTCCACCCAACTAAATTCACCAAAAGATATGCGGGATGCGAAACAAATGGAAGTCGATGAGATTGAGGTGACCAAAGATGCAACCAATGAAGACAATCATTTCCCAAAGGATAAACACATGGAAGATATTTTGACTCAACAACATTCCTCAAGCCAAAATGGGACATTAAAAACGTGTGAAGAATACAATTTGGGAAGCGAAGGAAATCCTAAGATGGTTAAACTATCTAAATCTTTGTCGGCGGATCAGAGAGGTTAAATATGTTGAACTTTAAAAAAATTTGGGATGTTTTGCACAGGTTATGAAGATCTAAAATCATATGATACATCAATGAATTCAACATATACCCCTTTGAAACGGATCGAAACATTTGAAATAAAGGCAAGAAGGATCAACCACTACATTTCCCTTCAATTAGAAAGGGTCAGAAGTGTGAAATAAAATAATTTAACTACTATGAGTTTTACGAGATGGGTTTCGATTTAGTGTAATAAGGAAAAAATGAAGGAAGATTCAGACTATGTGTTGATTTGAGAAATTTAAACAAAGTTTCTTTAAAATATAACTATCTTGCTAAAATGGATACATATCTTTGAAAAGATGGCAGTTCTTCAAGGATTCTCTGGATGGTTCTAGGGATCTGAGCAGTTGATTTCACAATGATGAAACAAACTTCCTAACCCTGTGGGGTACATTCAAATACACATTAAGATACCTTTGGACTCAAAAATGCGAGCAACAAAGGCAATGGACATTTTTTTACCCACGAAAGTCATAATTTTACGGTGTATCAAATGATTTTGTTGTTTTTCTAAGTGGATCATAGCATTTGGATCACTCTTGGGCAATGTGCTCATAAAATCACAGAAGGCAGACATTTCTTTAAATCCTAAAAAGTCATTGTTTTAGTCTTAAGAAAGGAAGTATTTCTAAGTCCTGTATTTCAAAAGATGGTATTAGAATTGATCCTGAAAGAATACAAGCCACATGCAGATACCTCATCCAGGAGATTAATAACAAAAAAACTAACATAACAGTAAGATCAATTTTTGAGAAGATTCATTTCTAGTTGCATTGTAGATGCTGCATTGCTTAGACATGTAGGGATAAATATAGTGGTAATAATCATTGAAGAAATCAAAATTGTTTGTTTAAAATTTCTGATTTTTACAGATAAAATTTGATAAATTTCATAATTTTTCATTTGCTTGAGCATACGGTTGCATTTTATTACAAATGGATGATCAAGGATCTCTTGAAAAACTATAGCCTTTTAGTAAAGCCTTTAAAGTGCATGGTAAATACAACATCATGGAAAACAAGCTTTTGCACTTGTGAAAGAAATTAAAAGATTTGAGGAATTTTCTTCTTGTTATAATGCCATTTAACCCAACCTGCTATCATAGTTAAAAAGATCTTAACTCAAGATAGATTAGAGGAAAAGAACAATGGATAGCCTCTAACCAAAGTGTATTCATTTAAATAGTTACAAACTCACTACTAAGGTAAGGTGAAATACTCCAACTCATGGTAAAATAAGTGCCGACTGCAGAATATCAATAACTGGATAATGACAGAGTGAAATACAAATCAATGAATTTTTGGGCAGCTCACCTTGAAATAATTGTATTTATATTTTTTTGAAATGACTTCGCAAGCTCTATAAAATTTTCAGGAAAAAAAAAAAGTTTGAAAATAACCTCTTTAAATATATTTTGATATCTTCTGCTGGAAAGTCTTGATGAATTGTCAAATTGACTGTTTAAAGATGAGCTAAAGTTCTCATGAATTCCATCAGGGGTGATGATTTGCCTCTCTTTGATCAACTCAGGATGTGATCTTAAAATTTAGTTTACTGTCAACATGTGTTTTCAGATGTAAAGAAATTCTAAGCTACTTTTGCAATTATGAATCCTTTGAAGGCAAGAGAAAGAAATTATTACCTTTGAAACCAATTTCCACGAGAAACCACTTCAACAATGGGGCTGGATTTTGTGGAGAAATCCATCAACCTTCTTCTAGCCAACGGATGGATCGCCATAGTGCTACTAGTGGATTCGACAATCCCATCGGAGCAAGCCAATGATTCTGTATCTTTGGATGCTGAAATAATACCTTTCAGGTTTAATATCTGAAATTACCAGCGATGACCTTCTTTGCTTTAAGTCTAAGAAGATGATTGGATTCCCTTAGTAATCATCCATCACTTTGATGCGTTCAACATTTCATGTCTTTCAGGACGATATGTCGAATTTGAATCTTCCAATAAAGAATATTAACATATTAAAATTTTTGGGCATCGAAGATTTGGCGCAAGAGGCTTTATTATTATAGTAAAACATGACGAACGATACAAAACTCAGTTGGACGGTCTATGTAAAGGATTAGTTTATGTTGGAAATATATTTGTAACAAGGTTACTGTTGAAATTTAGAACTAAATTGTTCCAAATGATATTCAAGAGAATAAATCAAACAATTCACTTACAACGGACTGGAAAATTATAACGATCCAAGTTTTGAAACGTCGAAGATGTTGTAAAGAACCCTGTGACTTTCATTTGAAGGTATGAAAATTTTAGATGAGTTCAGAAGGAAGATAAAAACTATGAAGTTATTTGATTTCTTATGGAAAGGACTTATCATTCATGCTACGGGGAAATAACACATTTTTAGATATTTATGGTGTTCGGCAGAAGACATTGTGACAGATATTAAACACTAACGTTAATATATATTTATGGATATTGATTATTTTACATTATATATTTATCTTTCCAATATGAGTTTGAATTCGTTGGTGATTTCTCTGAAGTTGACTTTGAAATGAAATTTCAGCCAAAAAGTTTACTATCATACAACAAACCACAAAAAGAGATTTCATGGTTAGTTAAAGACATTGCTTCATATAAAACAACGTTATTGACTTTTCACTAGGAAAAGCCATCCCCAAATTAAGACGATGTTAGACTCCTATACCAATAAGAGTGTCATTTTCATGATTGGCTGGCTGAACTATGCAATATCTCAAACCTTTCTTGTTGCAAAGGTGTTCCATATTATTGAAATAAAAAATTTAAAAAATGTGAAAGTGTACCTAAAGAAAAATCAAGAGACGAAAAAAACCAGATTATTGAAAAGTGAAAGAAAATAAAACCCACAAAAGGCGGAAGTATGTGCAAGTCTATTCATATTTTGCTCTGATGTAATAAAATTGTGTCACTGACTTGTCAAAACTTTTCCACAATTTATGAAGAGTCAAATAGCTGGCTTGACTTTATTGTTTCAATTTCATGTTGTAGAATAGATAATAAATATCGCATTAGCGTTTAATCTTGGCGAATTATTGATGGTGAGATCTAATAAAGATTTTCAACGTTTAATAAGCCCTTGGATAATAATAGTGTGAACTTAGATGGTTTTCACTTTAAAAAAAGATTGATAAGGGTTTTGCAGTCTAAGTGCACCTAATAAAAGGAAAAATGGTAGAAGTAAGTGGGTAGGTAGTGATATTATTTTTAGAATTACATGTAGTGAATGATGGACTTATTATTCATTTATATCACAAGTGCAAAGGCGGATACTACATTGGAAAATTTCCGCGGCAAAAGCAAAGTCAAGATTATTAACTTCCCACTATTTTCCCTAAAAAGTTGATAATTTCCCCTAGTGCAGGTGATTAAGAAATGTAGAACTGAGGAACTATTAGTTTTGGAGGACGAAGATATCACATTTAATAATTGGAAAAAACCCTAGTACCTAAAATCATTCATCATTACACTCATTTACTTCCAAAGATTATACAATCAAAATCACATTTGCTGAAAAATCTTTCAGAATCTTTAAAAACCTCAAAGTCGAACATCCCTAAGTTTAGAAGACGATGATGATTATAATGTTAACTACAAAACTAAGCTTTCTTGGTTGTATTATTTTCAGTTCACTTTGTCCTTGTCAACAACAACGGTTTTGTACATTGAACCATAAAAGTATTACTCTCTATTATGATAAACAACAACAATACAAAATTTGCTTCTTGTCTGCTTTGCAACAAAAGTGTTAAGGTATTCATTTTGTTTGATAATGCAACACGCATCTTTTGGATAAAACCTCTTATTTTACTACATTTCATAAGTAAAAATAAAGTCACATTGATTTAATTACCATATAATAAAAACATTTAAACATATACTGACTGATAAAAAACCAATAACAAGATATGTATACAGTTAATTGATACCATGATTAATTAATAATTAACACCATAATCAAAACGCTCAGGAAATAATTAATGACAATAATTAAATTGAATTTTCTTAATAAATACAACTACTTCAGACACCACGTGTCACACTCCAAGATATTCATTTGTTAATCAATTCCTCAAACATCCCAATTAATTATTATCAAGTAGGTGTTTTAAAGCATTTCACCTTCACGTGTCTCTGTATAATTGAATTATGAATGTGTGATCACTCAATCTTTTTTCCTCAGCAATCAGGAAAAAACGCTTCTACCTCCCCAACATTAATAAAACATAAAATCATTTATTAAATGTAAAAATTTACTGCACTTTTGACTTGTGAATAAAAAAAAACCATCTTTTTCATTATTTTGTCTTGTAACTTTGACTTCTTTCTCATACAAAGACACAAAAAAATCTTTTAATTTAATTAAAGCCAGTCCTGAAGTTGCTGCCCTTTGTTCAATTCCAGCATCTTGGCACCTGTTTGCAGCGCCGTTCTCTCCTAAAGGCGATCTACCCATTTCAACAAACTGTCAAATCCTTTCTTTAATTTTAATTCACTTTAAGGCGCTAAATTCATTGCAATTCTTATCTTTTCTCTTCATTAAATCCCCAAAGCCTATAATTTTGCTCCAAACACTTTCTTTCTCAATTTCATTCTTAGTCAGGGGCAAGCAAAGTTCTTTCTGGCTCCATTATTTATTGAACGCCCTCACAGGAAGCTTGGATTATTTATCATTAGTGTGAAGATTTCAAATTAAAGACCTAGTTTTTAGTGATAGCCTCTTCAAATCTTTTTATTCAGAGACAATTGTTTAGATGGATTGGATATGATTGGGTTATGGGAATCTAATCTTCCCAGTGCAACTTTTTCCCTCTTGTCCATATTTTTCCTAAAATAATCCATTTTTGCCATGCAAATTATGATCCTTAAAAAAGACGTCTTATACAGTAGATGTCAGCACTTTCCCAATTGTTGCTGGTCCCCTTAAATAGATGCTACATTTCCAACTTTGACAGTCAAGCCCTTACTTCCTTGTCCATGGGAGAATTACTTGAGAAATCCTGCAAAATCCCATGAAGAATTAAGCCACATCTACAACCTTTATGTTACTTATCCACCGACTAAAGCCCCTCCCCCTTATGGGTATGCTTTTTCCTTTGAGGAGGGTAAACTTGTTTTGGATACAATTATCCTTTATAACAAAGACTTTAATACCAGTAAATATATTGACCATTTAATTCTAGTATTATTGTCTATTTTACCCTGGACGGCCTCTGGCATCCGTATGACTTTGCATCTTATATTGTAGACAAAATCCATGATCCGTTCATAATATTAGAAAATGAGAAAGTGTTTAAATATTCTTCTGTCATTTACCATCCTATACTCTATTACCAGTCAGAAAATTTCCCTTTCTATATCAAAAAGCTTGATGTTAGGAATCCTGGGTGTTATCTTTTGGTCGAAGCCATGCATGTAAGTTCTGATTCTCCCTATTCCTATAATGAGTTCATTGATCCTTTTATACACCCACTGCAACCACCTTGTTGACGCGGGAGTTTCTACTCCTCCAAGACTACGTAGTAAATCAATAAAACTGCTGACTCTCAAAACAATACAAAGTTGGTGATTGGTACTTATACCAAAATCACCGCAGAAGTGAAATATATGTGGATGTGAATTATGTCATTCAAATTGCCAAAATATGTCCCAGAAATCATTGAACTCCACTGACAGATGGCATTAGACCTATAACTTCATTTTGTAATACAAGAAGAGTATAGCTTGGGATAAAATGTATTCAGTTACTTTATATTGTAACTCTGGGGATGGGGAAAAGTGAAAGAATGTAGAAGACAGTTGGGTCTAAAGTTTCTATTGGGTGCCTTATGACCCACTCCTTCATTTACATGATAAAAAGAGTAATAAATCACGCTACATACATATCAAAGAATCCCGGAGATTGAAAAATATGCTAATATAGATGAATGGATAGAAGGAACATTGATAGAGAGCAAGATAGTGGCTTGAGTCCAAATGCTGAAACAAATAAACCATGAAAAAATGTTAAAATCCTTTGACACTAGACTCTTACACGGTACAAAGATATTGGTCCTTCCTATAAAGGCCAGAATTTTTCAGCAGAAATTACAAAAACATTGCATTATCATCTAGGGAAAATGAAAGAGGTTTATATACAAGTTAAAGAAACATTCACTGCCAAGCAGAACAACCTCAAACTTCAAGGGACGGGGATCAGTCCGGGTTTCTTGGTTGGAATCAATCCAGTGAGCTCTCAATTTTGAGACTCCATCAAATGTGAAGGAAAAAGAGAGATCTGAAGCCTATATCTGTGAATCAACACAGCCTAGAACCACAAAGACAAAAATTGAATACTCCTCCAAAAAGTAGAATCTATTGATGAAATCCTTGATAGTCAAGGACAAGACAATTAGGTAGTCCAAAAATAGTTGAAGATCAGTGAACATCCACTACCTCCACCAAAGGAAAGACTATGAAAACAGTGGTGAAATATCTTCACCAAACACAGTTAAAGATATGAGGAGGAATAATAAAAAGAATGGCTATCAATATCAAGGCCAAGGAATGATCCAGGAATTCAAGTATATAATCAATATCTGAAAATAGAAACAAAGATCTGAAAATTGATGTGGGCTGTGACATTAGGTAAAGACAAAATAAATGTGAGCCACTTAAAACCAAAATCGACAACCTCCAAGCAATGAGCGGTTATAATGAAATAAATTTGATCTTAAAGGATGTTCATCATTTAGATCAGATTGAGTTACCTAAGCAGTACGGTGAAATGATCTATTACACTTTGTTGATAGGCAATGGCGACTCCACAGGATACGGAAGTTCTTTGGAGAAAGCTAATACACAATTGCGACTTGAAAAGAGCTTCTTTATGAAAGCAAAAGACAACGAGGATAAAAGCAATGGAAGAAATAACTCAGTGGGTTTGGAATCCTAATCCTAAGGAATAATCAAGAGCCTTAGAAAGCTTTTCTAATCAAGAAAAAAGATGATGACATTGCAGCTTTGAGAAAGCAATTGAAATTTCCAGCTTCAAGACATCCTCAAACTGAAGAAGTAATAAAGAAAAATTCTAAAGAAGAAATGATGGACTTGCTTTTGAGGCTAAATGAGCAACTGACTGAAACAGAAAAAGAACTTGAACAAGCATTAAAAGACAAGTAGTCCAGTGTTCCAGTATCTACAGCAGAGGTTATCACAGGTACAACAAGTCAGCCAACAGGTCAACCAACAGAGCCATCACAGGTAAATACTTCAAATTTGAGTACAGAAGAACTAATAAAATCAATGAATGACTTAAAACTTCAAGTAACAGAACTTCAACACACAAAGTTACAACTTATTAGTTTGGAACAGAAATATGATCTCTGAAAAATGATTGTTGCTGACAAAACAAGAGAAGTCAAAAAGTTGGAAAAATTAGTTAAAGCTTTGGAAAGGGATCTCACATTGGAGAAACCTTTAAGAGAAATAAATGAAATTCTTTGGGATGATATTATTCAGTCAATAAAATATATCTGGTCCTCAATCCAGATAATATACGAGCAGAATGATTTGGTCAAAGTAGCTCTGGATGAAGTTGAGAATACACGAGCAGAATTAGGAAATAGGCCTGAGGAAGCCAATCAGCTCATACAATTTCTAAACACCCAAACCAGACAGCAACTTGCAGATGTGGGTATTCAAGACAGAACTACAACAATCTTGGAGATAAAAAGAGTTTTTACTAAAAGAACTCTTATGCAAAATTTAGAACGAAGGTGTTTTGACATGCAAAGTGAAATCATTGCTTTCAGAGAAAGGTTTAATGTTTTATTGAATAAAGGGTTGCCCAGCCCTATGGTTTCAGAAGATAAAATAATGGACCTGGAAACTTATGTTAAGAAATTGGACATACATGCTCACAATCAAGCCAGTTCCTCAACCATTTCATCAGAAGCAACATTACCTACAGGAAGGAATCTTCATGACAGATTAGAGAATTTGTTTTATCTTGAACATGAAGTAAAACATTTGTTTCCTAATCAGCCTAATTTCTTCAGATATACCGAGGCTGATGAAACATTAAGGAAGCTTCAACGGACCAAAATAGCAGAAGATAAATGGTGGGAAGATCTGTTGGAACTTTTGTAAAATTTATCCTTATATGAAATTTTTACTATTTACTACAGTATAAAGGATAAAGGGACAAACAAAGGTCAAAGAGTATCAGTTCAGTTAAAGTGTATCAGTAAAAACAAAGAGTATCAGTGAAGCAAGTTAGTTAGAACAAAATTACTGAAGAGGACAACGATGAGCTAAAATATAGGTCCTGCCTCCAGCACATTCTCAAAAGGAGGAAACAGCACAACATCGGTTACTTCTTGTCTTATCTATGAGACCATCTGTCTCTATTTTTATTGTAACTTATTTGTGAGTCATCTTAGATTATATCTCGTTTTGTTAAGAGATATTTTGTATGATTTTTTGTATAAATAAGCCCTCAATTGAATTATTGAGGGTGGATTCTTAGACTTTGATGTAACATTGAATATTTTGGAATAAAGAGCTTTGGAGAAATTTTTCGTGGAAAAACTGGACAAGGAATTGAGGCAGAAGACTTTTCTCAGGATTCATGTGTCAAATGAAGGATCAATAAGTCATCTCTATCTCATGTTTTGAAGTTTAATATTTGTTTGCAATATCATCTATGTTACATTATCTTGATATTTAACGAAAAGGATTAAATCAGAAAGTACTTAGGTTTAATCTGATTTCAGTCATTATTATTCTAAATGTTTTCCTCTAAACTGGTTTAGACAACGAATTCTCAATTGCTCCTGTTTGTCTAGTTCATACATCTTTGGTTATTTAGTAAAGAATACTTAACTGCTCTTTATTGATAATCAATCTATTTCTCTTCTCTTGAATGTGTTGAAAGATTCTTCTTTGCCTTTCATCCGTTTGAATTCCATTCCATTCACTTTATATCTATAATTATTTCTAGTTTGATTATCTTGCCCTGATAAACCATATTTTGTTAAAAAACTTAAGCCAGTGTAGCCAATCCTTTGACTCCATTAGCCAAATGGACTGAAACTACTTGATTTTAATCTCAGCTAAAGAATCCCATCAACCCAAACAAAATCAAAACCCTTGGACTTTATAACTAGCCTAATATTTTCTAAAACAAAGCTAAATTTTATAGAGAGATCCCTCTCTGGGTACAGATTGGCTAGATTCTGTACCTGAAGCTTGGTTTGTGGTTACCTCAGACCCCTTTCCTCTTTCAACAATTTCAAGGAAAATCTGAGTGATAACATAGTGGAGACCATACTGGGGATTCTGAATCATTTATTTGTTACTATTGTTTGATTTATAAACTACAGACGGAGCCTGAAGATTAGCCAGGTAGCCTTTGAAATTCTTTTTTCTCTGCGATTGCATAGTAAATAAATGCTAGTTCAGTCAATCTCTTGTCTAGTTTATAGACTAAACTTTGGTTTTAGACAATCAATTAGTTTCTCTAGTTCAATAAATCTTTGAGAAAATTTTAACCCAAAATCTTAAATTTCTTGAAGAATTTTTCGAAGTTGTACTTTCATTTTATTTAAAACAAAAAACCAAAAATATAAATCATCCAGAAAACTGGCTTTAGAAAGGACTCATTATACCAGGTCAAATCCTGACCCTAACCCACCACCGATATTTGAGAATCCAAATCTGATTCCCAGAATTCTGAGAAGACGAGAGTAAAGAAATCTCTAGGAGTTCTCGACCTCTTGTTAGATCAAACTCTTGTCCTGTGAAGTTTAGATATCTTGAAGACGAACCATTTGATGAACATTCTAAAACTTCTCTATTCATAAATTTTTCTGAATCTGAGTTGTCCAATCTAGTTCCTAATCCATTATTTCTTGAAGATTTGCAATTTGAATTTATCACTTCACATATTGACAAACATCTACAAAATTCCATTCAATCTGAACTGACCTTTGAAGAAACTTCAAACACTTCTGTGATTACTGCAGCTTCCCCAAGTTCATCTACTTTTCCCCAAACTTCTCAAACACAAAATACCTCTTTTTCCCCTCCACCCACTACTTCCCGACCATCATCACCTATTATTCCATTACACCTTCCGATGGCAAACAAATACGCTCCTTTAAGTTTGCCAGGCAACCCTGGTGCTTTTCCCCAAGACTATCAGAGTAAAATCACCCCTTTCGATGGTTCTGGTACTTACACTGCTCAACAACATACCAAAAGGATGCCTAATTACTTTGAATTTTATGAAATAGACACTGATGATGTACGAATGAGGATTTTTGTTCAGAGTCTTATTGGGGAAGTCAGGACTTGGTTTAGGGCTCTTCGTCCAAATAGTGTTGCTGACTTACCAGTCCTTTATATATTATTCTTAAATAGATGGGAGAAGAAGAAATACCCTCTTCAAATCCTATTAGACTTTGGAAAATTGAAAAGAGGACCTAATGAAGCAGTGCAAGATTATATTATTAGATTCAACGAAGCCTACAATGCTGTTCCCCAGAACCTTAGACCCCCTCCGGATTTAGTACTGGTTAAATTCCCTGATTGGTTTGATTCTGACATAGAATATTCACTTAGGGAAAGAGCTCCTCAAACTCTAGAAGAGATGCAAAGTATAATTGTTAGTGTTGAAGCTAACCTGATAGAAAAACGAGCTAGAGCTAGAGCTGAAAGAAGGATGCCTATAAACGAAGAGCCTTCAGCTTTTGAAAGAAAGCGGGATGCAATTATTAAAGGGATGGAAAGATTGGGAGATAGAGTAGAGACAATCGAAAGGAATTCTTCTGGCGATGGTCAAAATGATGTTAGAAACCCAAACTTCAGAAGAAATCAAAACCAAAATACTGGAAAAAATGTTCCTGACCAAAACATCAGGCCACCGTTCCAGGAAAATTTTGTTGAAGGTTCATCTTCTGAGGAACCAACTGAGGATGTTGAAATAAATAACTTGACTGAAAACAAGAATGAACCAGAAATTTTCCTATCTCAATATGATCAAGAAAATCACATTCTTGAAACATTTCAAACTCATTCAGGAGAAACTTTTGATTTTAAAGAAGGATATGATTCAACAATTTATGAAGTTCATAAACAATACAATTTGAGAAGTAGACAGATTGACATGCCAGAGAATAGCAAACAGAAAGTTGTGAAACAAAACCTCAAAGGTAAAACTAACACTCTTCCTGTACAAATTATTTCTAGAGCAAGTCCTAACCCCTCTAATCCAATAATTGAAGATGTGTCTGATAATCAAATGAATAATAAACAACTCTCCAATACTTTTCCTCCTAAAGGAAATGTAGAAGAACCAGTAGAAGTTAATTCAGAAACACCTTCAACTCATAATCCAACTCCTGAAAAAGAGAAAAACACTGAAAACACAAAAAATAGAGAAAATCAAACTATTCAAAATACTAGAGCTCAAACAAAAAGATCTTTCAATCTAGAAGCTAAAATAGGCAAATTAAAGATAGTTGTTCCATTGGCAGAATTAGCTAAACATGATGTCTATAGAAGCCAAATTAGCAGATCCCTTAACATTACTGGAATGGATGATTCAGTAAATGTTTTTGATGATCAACCCAAATTACTTTTTGGCCCTGAAGTAAATGGAAAACCAGAAAGTGGAGGAACTCCTCCATTTTATGTGAGTTTGAATGTTCATGACAAAATACTTCATAACGCCATGCTTGATTCTGGAGCGTCTCACAATTTAATGCCCAAGGTTGTGATGGAAAGATTAAACCTAGACATTACCAGACCATATAAAGATCTTTTTTCTTTTGATTCAAGTCAGGTAAGATGTTTAGGTTTGATTAAAGATTTGTGTGTTACTTTGGTGCAATACCCTGCGAAATCTATTTTGATGGATATAGTAGTAGCAGATATTCCTCCCAAATATGGTATGTTGTTGTCCAGATCCTGGGGTGCCAAACTCGGAGGATCTCTTCAATTAGATATGTCATATGCTACTATTTCAGTGTTTGGTCAACCTAAAAGACTATACAGAGAGACCTTGATGAAATATTTAGTCAGTAGTCAGGAGAAGCCTGAAAACTTCCCTGTCTACTCAGTACATTCTGATATGGACTCATTCATCCTTTATAATGCTGAATTTGACCTTTCGACTGAACTAGAAGCACCAGAAACAGAAAATGCAAGTAAATCTACTGTTCAAATCAAAATACCAGAAAAAACTAAAAAACCAGAGCTCCCTGTTAAGAAAATTGTTAAAACAGTTGATGAAGATTATGAACATGAAATTCTGTGGCATTTAGAATTTGATGGTTCAGTAAATAAGTTAGGAGTTGGAGCTGGAATTTGGATACATAATATTGAAAATGATCATGCTGAAGGCCATGCTTATAGATTGAACTTTAGATGCACTAATAATATGGCAGAATATGAGGCTCTTTTGCTAGGGCTTAAACATGTCAAAAAATTAGGAGAAATTAGAGTATCAATCATAGGAGACTCTGAGTTAATTATTCAACAGATCAATGGTGAATGTTCAACAAAAGACCCCAGATTAAGACAATACAGAGAAACAGTTGTGGAAATTCTCAACACTTTTCTACAAGCTCAACTTGCCAAAATTCCTAGAAAACAAAATTTGCATGCTCACAGTCTTGCAATGTTCACTAGCACCTGTAAATTACCTTTTGGACCTAATCATCAGTTCACAGCTGAGATTAGACATAGACCTGCTATACCGGATAATCTTATGAATTGGCAAGTGTTTGTAAATAATAATCAGATTAATAATTTTTTGACCTTAGAAAATGAATTCTCTAACAATAGTATAGATGAAGACACAACAATCAATGAATTTGATCAAATAGATGAACAAGAAACATATATTTCAGAAGAGACTGCAATTCACATGCTTCACCCAACTAAATTCACCAAAAAAGATATGCAGGATCTGAAACAAATGGAAGTCGATGAGATTATAGAAGATGAATCTGAAATTATTAATCTGAAAGATAATCATTTACCTAAAGGATTAACTCCTTTGGAAGATCTTTTTGACTCAAATGACATTCCACTAAAACCCAAAATGGAACCTTTAAAAGCTGATATTGAAGAAGTCAATTTGGGAACTGAAGGAAATCCCAAGATGGTTAAACTATCTAAATCTCTGCCAGAAGATCAAAAGGTTAAATATGTTGAACTTTTAAAAGAATTCCAGGATGTTTTTGCCTGGAGTTATGAAGATCTTAAATCATATGATACATCAATAATTCAACATACTATACCTTTGAAACCAGATCAGAAACCATTCAAACAGAAACTTAGAAGAATCAACCCTGTGCTACTACCTTCAATTGAGAAAGAAATTAAAAGAATGTATGAAGCAGGAATCATTGCTCCTATTAGGTTTTCTGAATGGGTTTCTAATTTGGTACCAACAAGGAAAAAGACTGGAGAGATTAGACTATGTGTCGATTTGAGAAATTTAAACAAAGTTTCTTTAAAAGATAACTATCCTTTGCCTAAAATGGACCATATCTTACAAAGGGTAGTAGGATCTTCAAGGATTTCTCTTCTGGATGGATTCTCAGGATACAACCAGATTCTGGTTCATCTTTATGATCAAGACAAAACAGCTTTTACGACACCATGGGGTACATTCAAATATGTTAAGATGCCTTTTGGACTCAAAAATTCAGGAGCAACCTTCCAAAGAGCAATGGACATTGCCTTTGCCAAAGAAATTCATGATTTTCTAGTCATATATCTGGATGATTTGACTGTTTTTTCCAAGACATATCAACAACATTTGGTCATCTTAGACAGGTGTTTATAAAGTGCAGAAAATATGGTATTTCTATAAATCATAAAAAGTCATTGTTTGGTTTGGAAGAAGGTAAACTCCTAGGTCATATCATTTCAAAAGATGGCATTAGAATTGATCTTGAAAGAATACAAGCCATTTTGCAGATACCTCATCCCAGGAATATTAAAGAACTTCAAGCTTTCATAGGTAAGATCAATTTTTTGAGAAGATTCATTTCTAGTTTAGCTGAATTACTTAGACTACTTACTAACATGTTAAGAAAGGATTCAAGTATTAAGTGGACAGTAGAAGCCAAGCAATCATTTGAAGAAATCAAAATGGCTTTGACCAGAACACCAGTTCTTACCAATCCAAAATTTGATAGAGATTTCATAATTTTTTCATTTGCTTCTGAACATACAGTTGCAGCTGTTTTATTACAAAAGGATGATCAAGGATGTGAAAAACCTATAGCCTTTTTTAGTAAAGCACTTAGAGATGCATCATTAAAATACAACATCATGGAGAAACAAGCTTTTGCACTTGTGAAAGCAATTAAATATTTCAGAATTTATATATTGTATTCTCATGTGATAGCTTATGTACCTAATGCTATCGTTAAAGACATCTTTACTCAAGATGGAATTGAAGGAAAAAGAGGTAAATGGATAGCTACCATATTAGAATATGATATTGAAATAAGACCTACAAAACTCATAAAAGGACAGGGTTTGGCTCAACTCGCGACTGAAACAAATTGCCAAGCCCTGAATATTAATGAACTGGATGACGAACAGGAGATGGCGACTCCACAAATCAGTCAGGCCTTTTTAGACTCACCTTGGTATGCTGATATCATTTATGTTTTGCTAAACTTGCAAGCTCCTCCAAGGTTATCCAGAACGAAACAAAGGTTTTTGAAAATGACATCTTTAAAGTATTGTATTTTAGATAATGTTCTCTTTTGGAAGAATCATGATGGAATTCTATTAAATTGTTTATTAAAATATGAAGCTCACAAGGTTCTCAATGAATTCCATGCAGGAGATTGTGGTGGACACCTCTACTGGAAGTCAACTGCAGATAAGATCTTAAGGGCTGGTTTTTATTGGCCAACCTTTTTTTCAGATGTAAAGAAATTTGTAACTGCTTCCCATAAGTGTCAGATCTTTGAAGGCAAGAGAAAATTATTACCTTTACCATTGAAACCAATTTCCACCGAGAAACCATTTCAACAATGGGGCCTCGATTTTATTGGAGAAATCCATCCTCCTTCTTCTGGCCAACATAGATGGATCCTCACTGCCACAAATTACTTTACTAAATGGATTGAAGCAATCCCATCCCGACAAGCCAATGATTCTGTAATCATAGGATTCTTAGAAACCAATATACTTTCAAGATTTGGCTGTCCTGAGAAAATTATAGCTGATAATGCTGCTGCTTTTAAGTCTAAGAAAATGATTAGTTTCTGTAATAAATATCACATCACTTTATGCCATTCAACATCCTATTATCCTCAGGGTAATGGACTGGCTGAATCTTCCAATAAAAGCCTCATTAATATCATTAAAAAATTATTGGAAGAAAATAAGAAGAATTGGCATAAGAAACTTACCAATGCATTGTGGACAGACAGACTTACTACCAAAAAGTCAATTGGGACCATTCCATATGAATTATTTTATGGTATTGAGGCTATATTTCCATCATCTTTAGGAGTTCCTATAATGAAGTTACTTCAGGAGGCTCAAGTAGAACCAAATGATATTCAGAGAAGAATAAATCAAAAAATTCACTTGCAGCAGACCAGAGAAGAAGTGTATCAACGATCCCAAGTTTTGCAGGAAAAATTAAAGAAGATGTTTGACAAAAGAACCAAAGCAGAAGATTTTCAACTGGAAGACAAAGTTTTAAGATGGGATTCCAAAAGGGAAGATAATGTAAAACATGGGAAATTTGATTTCTTATGGAAAGGACCTTACGTCATTCATGATTTACACGGAAATAACACATATTTTTTGAAGAATTTGGATGGTTCAGAAGCTGAGGAAGGGCCAGTTAATGGTCGGATGTTAAAACACTACTTCGATCCTATTTATTAGGATATTCTGATTTTTGATATGTATATATTGTATCTTTTCTAATGCATCAGTTTTGATTGGATGGTGATTTGCTGAAGTTGAAGCCCGAAGTGAAGGCCCTAAGCTTCAGAAGTTTTACTATCATATATACAGTAAAGCGACCAGAAAAAGAAGATTTCATGGTTCAGTTAAAGGCATTTTAATGCATCTGACCTGTTGTTCTTGACTTTTCACCAGGAAAAGCCATCCCCAAGTGGAGCCAGTGTTAGACTCCTATACCAATAGGTGTCATTTTTCATGATTGACTTGTTGAACTATGCAATATCTCAAACCTTTTTCTTATTGCAAAGGTGTTCCATATTATTCAAAAAATCAAAAAATTTAAAAAATGTAAAGAGGGTATACCCTAAAAGAAAATCAAAGGGTGAAAAAATAAAATTGGCCAAAAAAGTGAAAGAAAATAAAACCCCACCAAAAGAAAGGCCAAGGAAAGTGTGCAAGTCTAAATGCCACTACTTTTTGCTCTGATGTAATAAACAAAATTGTGTGCATCTTGTCAAACTTTTGCCACAATTTATGAAGAGTCAAATTGTTTAAACTTGACTCATTCATTTTTCAATTTCATGTTGTAGAATAGAGAATAAATATCTGGCCAAATAGTTTAATCTTGGTAGATAAGTAGATAGGTAGAGTTAATAAAAGGTGCTCAACAGTTTAATCTAAGCCCTTGGATGTAATAAGTGTAGACTTAGATAGGTTTTCCGTGTAAAAGAAAGAGAAGATTGATAAGGGTTTGCCAGTCTAAGTGCACCCTAATAAAGAAGACAAAATGGTAGAAGTAAAGTAGGTAGGGTCGGTAGATGTTGTTGCAGAATTACATGTGATGAATGATGGTTCTAAATGTGTTCAATTTTACTTTCATCACAAGTGCAAAGGCAGATACTACTTTGGAAAAGTTCACAGCAAAGCAAAGTCAAGATTATTAACTTCCCCTTCATTTTTCCCTAAATATTTCACTAATTTCCCCTAAGTGCTAAGGTAGTTGAAAATTAAAGGGGCTCAAGGCATTTCCTTGACTTTTGGAGGGAGCGGACCCTCAGCCCAATAATTGGAAAAAACCTAAGTACTTAAAATCATTCATCATTACACTCATTTACTTTAAAAAATTCTTTCCTAAGTAAAATCCCATTTTACTTAGGAAAATCATGAGATGTTTCATAAAAAACCCTCAAAATCACATTTTATCCTAATTTTAAGTGATGAAGTGATTATAATGTAATTTGCTTCTAAAAACATCACTTTTTTAGTTATATTATTGTATTTTGAAGTTCACTTTGTCCCCTTGTCATATTAACATTGATTTTATTTATTAATTCCCTAAAAAAATCACCTTCTCCTATTATAAATAACTCCTTTCATATATAATATCCCCAAAACCCATGTATTATAACTTTTAGCCAAAAGTATTTAATTCCCACTTGTTTAAATAAAAAAAACCCACTTTACATATCCTTTTGGCTAAAAAATATCTTTATTTTATTCCCGCCCCCTATGGTAAATAAGTCACATTGATTTAATTACCATATAATAAAAAACATTTAAACATATATTTATATGTGTTTAAAATAAAAACAAACATTGCCCGACCATCCATTGTACAAGGGATTAATTAATCCTTATGATTAATTAATAACCAATGCCCGCCAATCAAAACGCTCTCGAAACGATTAATTGATAATAAATTGCGTCATGCCCTCCTATTAACTCCCCGTCAACTTCACGCCCCGACCACCGTTCGATCACCCGCTCCAAGATCAACGACTGTTGATAATTCCACTGGCCATCCCCGATCCGAACAATAACGCGTGGAATGCCGGTGGTTTTCAAACAATACCATGACGACATGTCATTCATTTTGTGGAATCACTACCCATCCACTCAATACCGCCTTCCCTCAAAAGCGGTGCAGAAAAAACCGCTTACCACCTCCCCCCCGTGACTCATCTGTCGTACATACTGACGTCATTTATTAAAATAATAAAAAATTCGCCACCCTTTTGACTTTGTGAATAAAAAAAAAACCCGCTTCTTTTTCATTATTTTGTATGCAGAAAACGACTTCGCCCTCCATGCAAAGAATTTAAAAAAAAATCAACTGTCAAGTGCCATTAACTGAATTCTGTTGAAGACCACTGCCAGACCAGTATTCCAGCGTTCACCCGTTGCAGCCTGTACCTGTTTAAACATAGTTCATCTCCTAAAAGCAGGTATTTACCCCATTTCTCATTTAAACTCTGTGAAATCCTACCTTTCGTTTAAATTCTGCACCAAAGACTGCTACAGAGTTATTTTGAGTCTTCTCTTTTCCCATAATTTCAAATTGCGTCCCCAAAAACCTGTAATTTTGCTCAATTTTTCACCATAAGTCGAATTTACATTTTTGAATCCACAAGAACCAAAAATGGAAGTTCCTGTGGCTTTAAATGTCACCCCATTGAACGCCCCTCACAGAGACTTGGATTATTTATCATTAGTCGACAGAGATTTCCAAATTAAAGACCTAGTTTTTAGTGATAGCCCTCTTCGAATCTTTTGTCGCTGCAGAGAAAATTATTTGAATGGCTTGGATATGATTGGGTTATGGGAATCTAATCTTCCCAGGTACCTTTTTCCCTCTGTCCATATTTTTCCTAAAATAATCCATTTTTGCTATGCAAATTATGATCCTAACCAAAGAGTAGTCTTATCCCCAAATCAAGATGTCCTTTTCCCAATTACTGCTCAGTCTAGCAATGAGATGCGACATTTTCAACCTGATCAAGCCCTTACTTCGTTGTCCATGGGAGAATTACTTGAGAAATCCACCAAACTATCCCATGAAGAATTAAGCCACATCTGCAACCTTTATGTTGCCTGATCACCAGCCCAAAGGCCCTCCCCCTTATGGGTATGTTTTTTTCACTAAGGAGGGTAAAATTGTTTTGGATATGATATCCTTTATAATGGGCTTTAATACCAGTGAATATGTTGACCATTTAATTCTAGCATTATTGTCTATTTTTACCCCTGGACAACCTCCTGTTGTCAAGTATGACTTTGCATCTTATATTGCAGAAAAAATCCATGATCAGTTCATGAGATTGGAAAATGAGAAAGTGTTTAAATATTCTTCTGTCATTTACCATCTTATACTCTATTACCAGTCAGAAAATTTCCCTTTCTATATCAAAAAGCTTGATGCCCAAGGGAATCCTAGGTCTGTTATCTTTTGGTCAGCCATCACTCATAGTTCTCGAGATTCTCCCTATTCCTATAATGAGTTCATTGATCTTTTTATACACCCTACAACTACCTTGTTGACAGGAGTTTCTCCTCCAAGACTCAGCAATGAAATCAAGAAAACTTTACAGCTCTCAAAACAATACAAAGTTGGTGATTGGTACTTATACCAAAATCACACAGAAGTCAGAATATATGGATGTGAATTATGTCCATTCAAATTGCCAAAATATGTCCCCATGAGAATATTTGCATTAGAATATTTTAGGCAGATGAACAATTCTGATATAATTCATTTTTGTAGTGCAAAGAAGAAGGCTCAACTCCGGATCAAAATTCAATTAGGTCCCTTTATCTGTAACTCTAGGGATGCAGGGGAAGAAGCTGAAAAGATATTAGAAGACCGTTTCAAATTACAAAAGAGTTTCTATTGGGTGCCTTATGACCCATTCAACCTCATTTGTGATAAAAGAATGAAAAATAAATCAACACCATACATACATCAAAGAATCCCAGAGATTGAAAAATATTCTAATACAGATGAATGGATAGAAGGAACATTGATAGAGCAGGATAGTGAGCAGGTCAATGTAGACAATGTTATGAAAGATCTTGAAAAGATGCTTGACCTAGACTCTTTTACACAGGTACCAAGATCAGAAGTTGGTCCTTCCTCAGCTGGGATTTTTCAGCAGAAATTACAAGGAAACATTGCATTATCATCTAAGGGAAAATAGAAAGAGGTTGATATACAAGTTAAAGAAACATTCACTATGAAAGAACAACCTCAAACTTCCAAGGGACAGGATCAAGTATAGGTTTCTTCGGTTCGAATCAATCCAGTAGAAATATCAATTTTGTAGACTCCATCAAATTTGGAAAAGGGCAAAAAGAGAGATGCTGAAGCTGCTACTCCTCTCATTGAATCTTTACAACAGCCTCAGGCCAAGAGACAGAAATTGAATACTCCTCCAGAAGTAGAATCTATTGATGAAATCCTTGATAGTAAAGGACAAGAACAATTAGGCAGTCAACAAATAGGTTCAGTCAGTGGAGAATCCACTACCTCACAAAGGAAAGAACTACAAAAGCAACAGAGTGTTGAAATATCTTCTTTCAAAACACCAGTTAAAGATGCATGAGATATCAAAAAGACATTTACCAATATCAAGGCTAGGAATGATCCACTGAGAATTCAAGTATATAATCAATATCTGAAAATGGCTCCAAAAAATCCAGAAATATTGATGTCAGCTTATGACGTTTAGCAAGGCAAAATGATAATGAGCCACTTCAAACCCAAAGTGCAGCAACCTCAAACAACTGCAGATTATATCAGAACAAATTTTGAATTCTTAGCAAAGGATATTCATCCTTTAGATCAGATTGTTTTACATAAGCATATTGGTGAAATGATCTATTATATTTTGACTGATAAGGCAATTGCAACTCATAGGATACAGGATTCTTTGGAGAACACTAATACACAATTGCAGCTTGAAAAGGCTTCTTCTCAAGCCAAAGACAACATGATAAAAACATTGGAAGAAATAATAATTGGTTTGGGTCACAATCCAAAGGATGTCAAAGGTATAGAAGCTCTAATCAAGATAAAAGATGATGACATTGCAGCTTTGAGAAAGCAGTTGAAATTGCCAGCCTCCAGACATCCTCAAACTGAAGAAGTAATAAAGAAGAATTCTGAAGAAGAAATGATGGAATTTCTCTTGAAAATGAATGAGAAACTGACTGAAACAGAAAAAGATCTTGAACAAGCATTAAAATATAAGCAGTCCAGTATTCCAGTATCTACAGCAGAGGTTATCACAGGTACAACAAGTCAGCCAACAGGTCAACCAACAGAGCCATCACAGGTAAATACTTCAAATTTGAGTACAGAAGAACTAATAAAATCAATGAATGACTTAAAACTTCAAGTAACAGAAATTCAGCACACAAAGTTACAGCTTATTAATTTGGAAAAGAAATATGATCTCTCAAAAATGACTGTTGCTGACAAAACAAGAGAAGTCAAAAAGTTGGAAAAATTAGTTAAAGCTTTGGAAAGGGATCTCTCTTTGGAGAAACCTTTAAGAGAAATAAATGACATTCTTTGGGATGATATTATTCAGTCAATAAAAGATATCTGGTCTTCAATTCAGATAATATACGAGCAGAATGATTTGGTCAAAGTAGCTCTGGATGAAGTTGAAAATACACGAGCAGAATTAGGAAATAGGCCTGAGGAAGCCAATCAGCTTATACAATTTCTAAACACCCAAAATAGACAACAAATTGCAGATTTGGGTATTTAGGACAGGACTGCAACAATCTTGGAGATAAAAAGAGTTTTTACTAAAAGAACTCTTATGCAAAATTTAGAACGAAGGTGCTTTGACATGCAAAGTGAAATCATTGCTTTCAGAGAAAGGTTTGATGTTTTATTGAATAAAGGGTTTCCCAACCCTATGGTTTCAGAAGATAAAATAATGGACCTGGAAAATTATGTTAAGAAATTGGACATGCATGCTCACAATCAAGCCAGTTCCTCAACCATTTCATCAAAAGAAACATTACCTACAGGAAGGAATCTTCATGACAGATTAGAGAATTTGTTTTATCTTGAACATGAAGTGAAACATTTGTTTCCTAATCAACCTAATTTCTTCAGATATACCGAGGCTGATGAAACATTAAGGAGGCTTCAACAGACCAAAATAGCAGAAGATAAATGGTGGGAAGATCTGTTGGAACTTTTGTAAAATTTATCCTTATATGAAATTTTGCCTATTTACTACAGTATAAAGGATAAAGGGACAAACAAAGGTCAAAGAGTATCAGTTCAGTTAAAGTGTATCAGTAAAAACAAAGAGTATCAGTGAATCAAGGCAGTTAGAAAAAAATTACTAAAGAGGACAACGACGAGCCAAAATATAGGTCCTGCCTCCAGCACATTCTCAAAAGGAGGAAACAACACAACATCAGTTGTTTTTTGTCTTATCTATGAGACCATCTGTCTCTATTTTTATTGTAACTTATTTGTGAGTCATCTTAGATTATATCTCGTTTTGTTAAGAGATATTTTGTATGATTTTTTGTATAAATAAGCCCTCAATCGGATTACTGAGTGTGAATTCTTAGACTTTGATGTAACATTGAATATTTTGGAATAAAGAGCTTTGGAGAAATTTTTTGTGGCAAAACTGGACAAGGAATTGAGGCAGAAGACTTTTCTCAGGATTCATGTGTCAAATGAAGGATCAATAAGTCATCTCTATCTCATGTTTTGAAGTTTAATATTTGTTTAAAATATCATCTATGTTACATTATCTTGATATTTAACGAAAAGGATTAAATCAGAAAGTACTTAGTTGTAATCTAATTTCAGTCGTTATTATTCTAAATGTTTTCCTCTAAACTGGTTTAAACAGCGAATTCTCAATTGCTCCTGTTTGTCTAGTTCATACATCTTTGGTTATTTAGTAAAGAATACTTAACTGCTCTTTATTGATAATCAATCTATTTCTCTTCTCTTGAATGCGTTTAAATATTCTCCGTTGCCTTTCATCCGTTTGAATTCCATTCCATTCACTTTAGATCTATAATTATTTCTAGTTTGATTATCTTGCCCTGATAAACCATCTTTTGTTAAAAAAATTAAGCCAGTGCAGCCAATCCTTTGACTCCATTAGCCCAATGGACTGAAACTACTTGATTTTAATCTCAGCTAAAGAATTCCATCAACCCAAACAAAATCAAAACCCTTGGACTTTATAACTAGCCTAATATTTTCTAAAACAAAGCTAAATTTTATAGAGAGAGCCCTCTCTGGGTACAGATTGGCTAGATTCTGTACCTGAAGGTTGGTTTGTGGTTACCTCAGACCCCTTTCCTCTTTCAACAACTTCAAGGAAAATATGAGTGATAACAGAGTCCCACTTGAAAACTTTGTCCCCAATTTTGAAATTGCTGGCCTTTGTTCTTCTGTCAAAAAGCTTTTTGATGCTGTTCTGCTTTTGTAATTCTTTGTTATAAACTTCCTCCCTGGTTTGCTGAAGATGAATCGTTTGATTGATCCTTCTGATCATGTCATTATCTTCAGTTTGCAACTCTTGAATCAACTTCATAACTGGCACACCAAGGCTGGTCTGAAATATTTTATCAGTGCCATGCACAAGTTGGTAGGGTGACATTCCAATAGATTTCTTCGATGTCAATCTGTCAGCCCAAAGTGCTTGCACAAGCTTTGTGTGCCAAGACTTCTTGTTGTCCTCCAACAGTTTCTTGATTATGCTCACTAAACTCTTATTTGAGGATTCTGCAAGTCCATTACCTTGAGGGTAATAAGCCGTGGAATGCCCAAATTTTATCTGATATCTGTGACAGAATTCAACCATCTTCTTTGATCCAAATGTTGCTACATTATTAGTGATGATCTTGGTAGAACAACCAAATCTAGAGAGAATATTATTCTCCGTGAATTTTATAATAAAAAAATCATTGGCATGCCTACAAGGGATGGTTTCTATCCATTTAGTGAAGTAGTCTGTGGTAGTGAGAATCCATCTATGATGGGCAGAAGATGGTGGATGGATTTATCCTATGAAGTCAAGTCCCCACTGTTGAAAAGGGGCTTCAACAGTGATTGGATGCAGAGGCAAGGGTAGTAGCGTCCTTTTTCCTTTGAAAATCTGGAACTTATGGCAGGCTATGATCATCTTGTGCACATCATGAAAAAGAGTAGGCCAATAATAACAGCCCTCAAAATTTTGTTGGTTGTTGTCTTCCAGTATAAGTGGCCTCCACACTCCCCTTCATGGAACTCGTGCTTAACCTTCTCTGCATCATTCTTAGGAAAACATTTAAGCAATATACCACTTGCATTTTTCCAATAAAGACATTTATCTACAATGCAATAGTTTACAACTTTTAACTTTAGAAACCTTGCCCTTGTTTTTGTCAAACCATGAGGTGTATTCAAATTAAGCAAAACATACAGAATATCAACATACCAAGAGGAATTCATAAAATGGTCTTCAACAATGGGAGTTGAGATTTCCTCTTGATTAGCGAAAGCATTAATCATATTAATATCAAGAACTTCAAAATTGGATTCAGCCATAAATCTAGCCAGACCTTGGCCTTTAATAAGTTTAGTGGATTTTATCTCTAAATCATATTCAAGAACAACAACAATCCACTTACCTCTCTTACCATTTGGGTCCTGTGTTCGAATGTCTTTCACAACTAAATTTGGGACAAAGGAAATGATGTGTGAGTGCAAGATGTATACTCTGAAGTCTTTTAAAGCTTTAACCAAAGCAAAAGCTTGCTTTTACATAATGTTATACTTCAGAGGGGCATCCCTCAAAGCCTTGTAAAAAATGCAATAGGCTGCTCTTGTCCTTGCGGATTTTTCTGTAGAAGGACAAAAACTATTGTATGCTCTGATGCAAATGAAAATATATAAAAATCTTTTGAAAAATCAGGACTTATTAGAACCAATGCTTTAGTTAACACTTGTTTCACCAGCTCAAAGGACTTCTTTGCTTCCAAGGTCCATTTTATCCCTTGCGCCTTCTTCAGCATGTTTGTAATGTTCCTGAGGAGCTCAGCCAAGTTGGGGATGAACCTTCCCAAGAAGTTAATCATTCCAATGAAAGATTGCAACTCCTTGATGTTTCGAGCATGAGAGATTTGCAATATGACCTCAATCCTCTTTGGATCTATCATAATACCCTCTTCTGAAATAATGTGCCCAAGAAGTTTACCTTCTTGGAGACCGAATAGTGTCTTCTTAGGGTTTAAAGACATCCCAAACTTTCTACATTTCTCGAAAACTTTTCTTAAGTGTTTTAAGTGCTCTTCATCTGTTTTTGAAAACACAGTGACATCATCAAGGCATATAATGATGAACTAGCCCAGTTCTCCCGAGAATGCTATGTCCATGGCTCGCTAAAAAGTTTCTCCAGCATTCAATAGACCAAAGGGCATTTTCACATACGTCAAAGTGCCCCATGGTGTAGTAAAAGTTGTATTTAATTGATCATCAGGGTGAACTAAGATCTGATTGTACCCTTAGTAGCCATCAAGCAAATAAATTCTTCTAGACCCTACCACTCTTTGTAAAATATGATCCATCTTAGGTAAAGGGTAGTTGTCTTTTAATGAAGATTTGTTTAAGTCTCTAAAGTCTATACAAAGCCTAATCTCTCCCGTTTTCTTCCTAACTGACACCAGATTAGACACCCACTCGGAATATCTAATAGGGACAATAATACCAGCTTCATACATTTTCATGATCTCCTTCTGAACCAAAGGCAACTGAACAGGGTTTATTCTGTGCAGTTTCTGTTTGAATGGTTTCTGGTTCTCCTTGAGAGGGATTTTGTGCTGTATTATTTCAGTGTCATAGGATTTAAGATCTTCATAACTCCACGCAAAAACATCAGAAAATTATTTAAACAGCTCTATGTATTTGAGCTTAATGTGAGCTGGTAAAGTCTTAGACAGTGTAACCATTTTCGGTTTTTTGTCACTGCCTTTATTGCACTCTTCTACTTCACTCTCTATAGGTTCCAATTTTGGTTTCTTGGCCACATCGTTAAAATCGAACAAATTTTCCAAAGGGGCCAAACCCTCAGGCAAACTCTGATCTTTGGACTGCAGGGTTTCTAACTCGTCCGTTTCTAACTCTGCAGTCAGCTCTGTTTTGTTTCCAAGTTTGCTAGATAGTAGATTTATATTGGTAAGTTCAGGAGACGGTTCTTCTTCACCAAGAAAATTTTCTTCACTATTGCAGTCTATATCATAATCTGAATCCGAACTAAGTAGTTCGAATTCATTTTTGAATTGCATGAAGTCTTCTATTTGTTTGTCTCCATCGAATAATTGCCAATACTTTTCGTTATCAGGAACGGCTGGTCTGAATTTAATCTGAGTTGTGTGGTCTTGGGTTTTGTATGGCATTAAGAATGTTCTAGCCACAAAGGCTAAACTGTGGGTCGTGTTATTTCTTTTCTTTGGGACAAAAATCAGTTTGGACTCCTCAAACATTTTTAAAAGGTCCACGACATCATTTCGATAGGCCCTAAGTTTTGGGTGATTCACGTTGTATTCCCCATTGACTTGCCTAATGATTAATTTAGAATCTCCATACATTTTAACTCTTTTGGCTCCTAACTTTTTCAATAGATGTAAGCCTAAAAGCAAGGATTCATATTCCACTATGTTGTTATAACACTGAAAGTTTAATTTACAGGAAATGCTTTCAGTGTGGTTGTTTTGAGTGTTGCAAATCTAGATCCCTGAACCAGCGTTAGTTTTAGTGCATGACCCATTAAAATACATACTCCATGGAGGACTATTTTCAGTTTCGTTGTGGTTACTGTCCTCTTCAACTAACATGCATTTTGATTGTTGTTGAATATCAGCACTTAGTTGAATTTGTTTCAACTCCATAGGTTTTTCGCTGTGTTGAGGGTTATTTTTTTGATTTTCAAGGTTTAAGAACAATGGACGCATGACTTGTAGCTCAAGACCTGTGTTGGGTTTGCTAATATTTTCAAATGCAACAAACTATTTTGACACTCCTACGTTGTGTTCTTCTTCCTCTATATCGGCCATTAGTTCATTTAAAGTAACTTGTTCACTGAAGGTTTCATCGTTGAAAAAGATAAAAGAATCTAGGCCCATGTTTACGTAATACATAGGAGAATTTTGTGGTTTAGCTTGACTTGTAACTATGTATTTCATATGAGACTTCCTGTAAAGTCTTCTTGTCTGGTTGAAAACAGGGATGGTCGCATAGGTCATGTCCATCTGCATAGTTCCTTGTAACTTAGCCCCCCAAGACCTAGATAACACCATTCGATACTTTGGGGGCACATCAGCCACAACTATATCCATGACCAAACATTTGGTTGGAATCTGGGCTAAGTTAACGCAGAGGTCTTTAATTAATCCTAAACATTTTACTCTGCTCGAATCGAAGGAGTAAAGGTATTTATAAGGTCTGGTGATTTCTAGACCAAGGCTCTCCATCACAACTTTAGGCATTAAATTATGAGAAGCCCCAGAGTCATGCATAGCGTTGTGCAAATTTTTGTCATCAATGTTTAAATTCACATAAAAGGGAGGAACAGGTTCCTCTTGATACATACCTTCAATATTTGGACCAAAAATAAGCTCTGGCTGGTCATCATTAAGATTTACTGTGTCATTATTCTCTTCAATTTTTAAAGCCTTCAAAATTTGGGTGCTATATATACACTGGGTAGCTAACTCAGTCAAGGGAAAAAATATTTTGATTTTGGAAATTTCCTATTCCAGGCTGAAAGGAATTTGATTCTTTGAAGTACTTGTATGAGCCTTATTAGCTATCACTCTATCAGCAACATCAGCTTGCTGATTTATTCTATTTACATTTGACAAAATTGTTTTAACAGGAGTACTAGCTGAAGTGTTAGTACTGCTAAGGTCTGCACTCTGTTTTTCATTGTTTTGAGTGCCTTTCTCTCTACCATTATCAGAATTCACAGCTATTGTTTTTTCCTTTTGTTTGACAACTTTAGGCTTGGTTGCAGTGCTGTTTTGTGAATATTTGTGAGAGGTTTTGGTGTTGGGAGTTTGTTGACTGGTTTTACTTCTAAGGTCATATTCTCTTTGAGACTCTATGATGACATTTTCCATGTCTTGATAATAATTTTCATCATGATCTCTTTTGTCATCATAATGTGTGTATAGACCTTGTTTTCTATCATAATGAATCTTGAATTCATCATTATCTACCCCCAGCATGTTGATATCATCTTCCTCTGTTATTTCATCTGCTTCCTCAACCTCACTTACATAGTTTTTATGAAAGGAAGGAGTGATCTGTTGATCATCTTCCCTAGGTTTGTTTGGAGGTTGGTTCCTTCTAAAATTCTAATTTTGGTTCTGATTTCTATTTTGAGGAGCATTTGAGTTTTGGCTTGCTTGTGCTCTTTTAATTATTCTCATCTTTTTCATCATCTCCTTCATCATTCTCTCCATCTTTGAGTTGGAAGTAGA
The DNA here is from genome assembly GCA_034641835.2 of Pinus albicaulis. Lineage (NCBI taxonomy): Eukaryota > Viridiplantae > Streptophyta > Pinopsida > Pinales > Pinaceae > Pinus > Pinus albicaulis. The sequence goes on along the minus strand of CM076582.1, from coordinate 1,034,856,085 downwards.
AGGTGTGGATTCCTCTCTAAAAGATACTCTCTTCTCATTTTTCATTCTTGCTCTCTTCTCCATTAAATTTACTTCGACAGTAAGAGCTCCTTTTTTCATCTCTTCAAGAGTTGCATGATCTCTCTCTCTTAGCTAATAGGCCATCTCAGGTTCAAACCCTTCAGGAAAATTGTTTAGAGCTGAGCCTTGTGGAGGTTTTAGATCTGGGGAAAGTGCATTATATACACTGTTAAATCTGGTACAATAAGCTTATACACTTTCCCTAGTGTTTCTATGGAGGTTCTTGTAATCAGAAAGGACTTGGAGAGGATTCTTTTTCTCTTCCCATTTGTTTAAGAATGTTTGATGGAAATCTTGGAGATCATTGATACTATGGGGGGTTAAGCCTTTAAACCATTTTCTTACTCCTCCCCCCAGAATTTGAGAAAATAGTCTAATTTTGATAGAATCATCATCAATTTCATTTCTTTCAAAGTAGTCATTCATCTTATCCACATGTTGTGATGCAGTCATAGTATTTTTGGCATCATATAATGGAATTTTGGACTGATAGTCCTGTGGAAGATTGACTAATGGAACAGGAAGGACTAAGGGAGCATACCATGCTGCCATGATATGTGGTGGAGGTGGATTTACAAGAGGTGGATTAACAAAAGGGAGATTGGGCTGAAGTGGAGTGGTTTGGATAGTGAATTTAGGATGAGCAGATGAGGATGGACCAACAGTAGATTGCTGAGCTGATCTTGGATGAGAGACACCTAAATTTTGAATGAAGTGTAAATCGAGAGGTGTTGTTTCTCTACTACCAGGATGTTCACTTTTTTCCGAGGATGAAAGTGAAGACTCAGAGTCTAACTAAATTATATCATCAAATGACCTAGTTTTGAATGGATTTACTAAGTCATTTTGTGATTGTTGTAGTGCTGAAAGATTTTCAGGAACTGAATTAGCTCTCAAGGGTGATCTGAAAATAGTTGATAATTTAATCCTAGGAGACTCCGTAAGGATACTTTTCGGGTTGTCAACTATCTCAGGTGGGTTTGGGTCAGGGTACGATCTAGTATGAATCTTTCTATGAGCCAGTATGGTGTGTTTTTAGACCCAACTAAACAAGAAAAGTTCAACCAGATATGACAATCTTTAAAAGGTCAACTAATTTGTTTGCACAAATTTTAATCCTACAATCCTCTAATTGAGTTTGAATGATATTACAATGATACAAGTTCTTCCCAGTGGAGTCTTAAGGTCTGTTGAGGATTATGGAGTCGCGAAGTGGAAGCTTTTAGCTCCTAAGGAGGTAAAAGGTTTTGTGGTCCACCACCATGTTTATTGGATACCAATCTGAAATATTTTTCGGTTTTCTGAGTTATTTTTCAGTTGTGTGGTTTCTAAGAGTGTCCTAAATCTTTTTCACAACTTAGCTACGGTTATGAGACAAATACAATCTACTCTTATGGCTAAGCCAGCTAATCTTTCAAGGTTAGATAAACTTTTATGAGAATCCTAGGGTTTTGCCTAGTTTGTCACTGCTTCAAACAAGTTTTATCATGATTACTGTTGGTTTGGCAGTGCTTGAAAAGGTTTCTTTTTACCCACTGCACAATGTTTTTGAATTAAATGTCTCTTGAGGTCTTAAAGGTACCTAGACCGAAAAAAACACTCAAAATTCCCCAGTGGAGTCACCAGAAATGTTAGTTGCTGGAGGATCAGTTGGCCACTATGCCAAATATTTAGTGAGTCAAGGGGTTTCTAAGATATTTAAAGTATTCAAAAATAAAATAACTCAAACCATCCCCAACGGAGTCGCCAGAAATATTAGCTCCTAGTAATCAGCAAGATTGGGAAAAGTCTGACTGCAGGGAGAAACACCGTTTCAACCACTTTGGGATTCTAGGATCTAGCCCTCCTGAATCCGGAGAGGGATCTCTCCAATAAGTGCAAATATGGATTTGTATTTGAAGTTTTGGGTAATGATATTAGGCTAGTTGTGAAGGCCGAGGGTTTTGTTTTGTTTTTGGATGGTTGAGCATGACTATTGTTTGAGGGGAAAGTTCTAAATGCAAAGAGTTTCAAAGGTGAGAATTTGCAAGAAAATAGAACAAGCTTTGGCCAAAAAGATAGATAATTGTAGGTTTTAGTCCATTGGGCTATGGAGTCATAATAGGGTTTAATTGAAACAATCAGGTTCAAGAGTGGTCCATGGGGCAAGTCATATATATCTAAGGATCTCTTTGAATTTGGATTTATGGAATGAAATGATACAAAAAGAAGGGGAATTAAACAAATGAAGAACAAAGAGTAGCCCAGGATCTGGTAAGTACTTTGAAACTATCCAGCCTTTGAAAAACACTTAAGAAAGACATAAAAGAAATCCAGGATCTGGTAAGTACTTTGAAACTAGCTAGCCTTTGATACACTTTCAATAGAAAACATATAAAAACAGAGGGAAACTTGAAGGCAACTGTTGGAGTAGAAACTAGCGGGCCGGGCTCACCACAAATCCTCTCCTAGCTCTGCTTTACTTGGTAACTTTCAAGATAAACACAAAGATAACAAATAATGGTCTAAGATCTAGTAAGTACTTCGAAACTAGCCAGCTTTCAACACATTCCAAGGGAAAATTTCAGACAGTCTTTGGGGATAAAACTAGGAGCAGGGCACACTATATCTTCCTTAGTTCATCTCTACTTAACATGAAATGAAAATAACATTCAGGAATAATATTAGCTAAGACAGGAGGATGAGGGAATGCTAGCATTCCTACTGCTTGAACTAAATTAAATCATTCCTAAATAATACAAATTTGGAAGAAAACATTCAGATAAAGATTTTCAGTCAGAGAAGGGTACTGATATACAATAAATCCTAACTCTATGCATGCTTTTATTTATAAGAGAATATGGACAAAGTGAAAACAGAAACAAAATAACGAGTTACAATGAGAAAAACATCACCGTCGACATAGACCAGGATCCCATAGATCTTCTTGTATTGATGCTCCAAACCAGTTATAGCTTTAAGTCCAATGCTTTAGTTTAGCAATCATCTACACTTCTCAGCCTAACTTATCTAATCACAAGCAGAGTTCCAAGAGCCAGTGAACACTATTTACAAGTAGAAATATCAGGCTCAAGTATATTTCAAACTTCAGCAACCAACCCTTTTCTCATCTTCTACAGGAGTATTTATAGAAGAATGAGGAGGTGGGATCTGATAAAAGATCTCCAAGGGTATTTAATACAGTATTTAAGGCTTCTCGGCTTTTGATGGGCTCAATGGAGAAGCGTACATAGGTGTCCTCTGTATTAAATGTTTTACAATTAAGATTAAAGCTCGATGGGAGCTTTTATTGACTTTTAGGCTCTGTTTCAGGATGTAATAACTCTGTTGATATTTTTTGCATTAAGTTCCCTTAGTAGAATTAAATATTTGGCTGTGCTGAGGCAAATATTTGATTTTTTAATCAATAAATTCGGCCTCTATTGAATGCTTGTGGCTACAAGTGGCACTATGGTAGCTGAGAGGAATCAATTGGCCTTAGGTGTGGTGGTGGAGGCATTTCTTTCTGATAAAAAAATCATGATTTTCTTTAACTATGTTTGAATTTGGAGGATTAGGCTTTGGATAATCAATCTTAGCCATAATTCCCACAGATCTGTCTTCAATCTTCTGTCTTGCCGTGTTCTGTCTTAGACACTAATACTCTTTTAATTTGATTAAATAAAATTGTGTCTTGTTGATGTGCAGGTCGCGCAGGGCTCATATGGCATCAATGCCTCATGAACCATTGACGAGACGTGGAATTTGAACCCTGCGAATGGTTTCCTTTGATGAATCAAATGCATGGGAATCATCATTCCCAGCCTTCGGTGTTTTCTTCAATATAATGGATAAACCATTAAACACCTAAAAACACAAAAATAATTATGAAATCCTGCGTTGTTTGGGTTTCACTTCTTCAGAGGGTGTGGGGAGATGCATGGCCTTTGCATGGCATTATCCAATGGTGGAGATCAGCTAAGAGAAGGTTAAAAGAAAATCAGAGGAAGAAAATAAGTCAGATCCATCGATCGCGCATAGATCGATGGTTGGGAATAATCGAGAGAAATCATAATGTAAATGGTCACATTACGGGGATATGGCAAAAATGCAAAGAAATAAGGTTTAAAAAATTTGTTTCGGAGGAAAACATGGCAAAAAGGAGTTTGGGGTTTGGGACGGTCGTGGGCTGTCGGATCAGATTGGACCCCGAAGATCAATGGCGGATATTAAATTAGGAGATTGGAAATCGAGGCTTTACAATCAGTGGGGAGAGAGTAAGGGTGCAATAGAAATTTCTGATGCGATTGGTGTGATCGGGAAATGGCCAATGCAATTGTGCAATCGGGGAAGGCCGATGCGATTTTGCGATCGGGCCTTGTCTTTTCGATCTAACCATTATTGAAATCCTCTGATGCGATTAAGCACTTCAGGACTATTAACCTTTGGTCCTGGTCATGAGTTATATGAATCAAGCGGAGAGCAGAGTTTATGTAAAGGGGCTCAATTCCATCGGAGAAACGATGCAGGTCTTTCAATCAACCCATTTTTCGTTAAAAAGCATAACTTCGATGTGACTAGACCAAAACTTTAGGTAAGTGAGTTTTATGAATTAAAAAAGGAAAATATCAATCGGACAGGGTTTATTCATTAGTTTGAGTGCCCGATTGCGGGCCTCTGGTTTTGTGAAGCAGCAAAAGGACCGGTGCTCATATATAACAGAGCTAATCGCATCAGAGGCTTTTATGAAAGCCAAAGACTTGCGCTCACTAATTTCTTCGATGCGATAAGTGCCCGATGGGCATAGCACCTAGTTTGTAGGGCGTGGGCATGTGGGGGAAGTGGTTTAGGATTTTGGTCTAGGGGGCTTAAACCTATAGTCAAAAACACATATTTTTTATGGATTTTTTCAAAACTTTTGATAGATTTTGGGGTTTCGGTATATTTCAAAAATGAGTTTTAAGCTATGGAAAGTGACTTTCATGAATGGAAGAAGGGGAATCATGAAAAATAGAGGATTTTTATGGAGGAAAAGGGGAGAAAATGGAGGTTAGTTTTTCAACTGAGGAAAGGGAAAAAAAGGTGATTTTGCAGCAGTTTATTCTCATGAAATCAGCAGAATTTCTGAGTATAAAATGGGAACAACAGTGAAGATTTAGACAAGGGCATGAGGCCTTAAAGAGTATTCAAAAGATAAAAAAATTTAGCAATAAAACTTGTTTCTTGAAGGCTCCAAAAAATGATTTAGCCAGCATTTGATATAACAAATTTTATAGCTGGCTAACAAAGCCTCCATGTAAAAAACTATATTTCTAGGCTACTGCTATAACATACACATATTCAAAATGTATAACTTACCTATGCATTATGATGTTCAAATATCTGTAGATGATTTAATAACACTAATTCCATGAAATAATACTCATTTTCACAATAAATCCCATTAGGTCCTAGGGTTGAACCTAGGGATCTGATACCACCTGTCATGTTTCCAATATATATATATATATACACACACACACACACACACACACACACACACACACACACACACACACACACACACACACACATATGACACACACACACAGACATTCATAGTCACTGAGCTTCACTAGATCTCCATGTATTGTACTGATCCTATAGAATTTCCTATCCTTCCTATGCCACACCCAATTTTCTATGTCTCATGAACTTGGGCTGATATTGAGTAGTACATGATTTCTTTCCTTAATTATTTTTTAACATTATAATGTTTACTTTTTTTTCTCCTATTAAGTATAATACTAAATTAGAAGTGTTATGATGTATGTTTTCCTTGTGGTGCGAATTCAACCCATGTTTGGGGTAAATTGTCATATCACTAAGGTTTTTGAACATGTATATGGTTACATTTTATATGTTTATGCCACCTATATCTTAGATATTTAATTTATGGTCGTATGGTACCATGTTGATTTGTATTTACACCTAAGGAATAACAACCAATGCATCGTGGGAAACTTTACCTTACGCAACTTGTTTGGTGGAGGTACCTTGGAAATTTATGACGAGACTTACACCTGGGGATCGACACCAATATGCAGGGCTTATTGCTTATCATGTAGCCTCCATTCACATGGAATTCACATGTTTTCTGCACATTGGATTTCATGAATGGTCATGATATGTTGATGGTGATCGAAGGGTCAAAATGTTGTTCAGGTTTTCTAACCCTACCGTTTTGTATCAAAACCCCCAGTGCATTTATTCGTTGCCCATTTACATTTGTGTTTTATGCTATTTCGACCAGAGAGATGTTTATTTTTTCACTGAATACCACCAAAAATGTTTCATGAAGATATTTTCATTGGTGGATGCCAGTGCATGCTTTTGGTGTCTTGTTCTTACAACTCATGTCGATGGAAAACCAAAACAATTGCAACTAAAATCTTAATCTAGGTTAAAAACGAACCAGTAAAGGAAAATAACTACAAACCCTGAAACTAGAGATGAGTCTGGAGGAGAGTGACCTTATCCGACTAGAGGGGATTTGACTTGGTAATGTTAGCTTTTGTTTGGTTTTCTATGGGTAGCTGCATTGTTTGTATTCTAGAAAGCCATGAATTCTATGCTCCACTTATTACAGTTACCCTTGAAAATATTATAGTTCTTGTGGGTAAACTCACCATCAAGACTCATTATAAAATTGATTTGGGTACCTATGGTTCTTTCAAGGCCTTTACGACCCTAGCCTTGCTCGAAGGTAACTTATGGTCCTTGATAGTGGTAGTACTTCTGGTTTCTTTTGTCACACACTCCCTTTTCCAATACCTTCCTTAATAAAAAATTTCCAATTTTAGGTCTTCAAAGGAATTGCTTCGTTGCAATGAGATTGAAGGGGTTTTGATGGAATCCACTTGTTTTTTTTTTCTTCTTCCCAGAGACTATGATACCTGTACTTTGGGTTACCTAATAATTTCGCTTATAATTGTTTTTTTGAATGTTGGTTCTGAGTTATTAATGAACACTATAGATTTGGAGGCTAACCGAGACCTATTTGACTTTATATCTTGTTTCCTAGGTAGGAGCTTGATTCTTTTTTGCTACTATGTAATAAATTCAACCTTGATTTATCATGATTTTTGAATCAGACAGTTACGCGTTTTTCTTCCTCCAGTTTTAAGATTTTGGAATAGAGGTTAATGTGCCTAGGACAATTCCTTGGTGGAAGACTCGCTCCAACCTGCTCACTGCATATATAGGTATACTCCTTATTTTTATGTATTCACATATTTTTCTGTCTTTTCATTTTATTTTTGTTTTTTGAAGTGTTCATGTTTTTTCTACGAAGTTGGAGGTTCGTGTATAATTCTAGACTCAACACGTAACCTGCCGATTCCTATGGTTTATTTATTTGTTATGTTTTTTTTGTATGCCCCCCCAATATAATAACTGATGAGTCCCATTATTGGCATATAACTTTGAAACTTGTAGCCTCTATTTTTTTTTTAAATATTTAGATTTTAAAAGATGGTCAAAGTTGAGTCACTAACTATTTAATCTCTTCAAATCGCACCTAGTTCAATTCCTCTGCATATTACTTTTTACTCAAAGGCGTTGTTCAATCCTAACAGGAAATTTTGTTGTTGCATCTACCTCAGTTTGTGTATCCCTTGCTAGTGCTCGTTGCCAAATCTTCTCTCCTGGCCACATTTTACAACTTAGAGTATTTGAGGAAATTATCCCTACTTAATTTTTCAGCAGTGAATTGTATATTGAAACAAGGAGGAGAGTATAACCCTCTGATTATTTGATGATTTTGGCTTAGTTACCCTTTATAAATATTGTTGTTATAACACATTTTCTTCTATAAAAATGTATGTAATTTTATTCCTCATGAGGTTTATATAATTTTTAACTTCATGGTTTAGATGATTTTTTTTTTCTTTTGATGTCTAAAATTGTTCTACGTGTAGTATATAAACATAGTATTTAGTGCCAGTATTTCATTCTATTCACCCATTTAATTTTGGTTAACTTCCTTTGTTGATGATGGAACATGTTTCACCTACCTATATGTACATATGTATTCCAACAATGAATTAGGTTTTGGGTTTATTTTTTTTCTTTCACCTTTATACACTAAAGCTTGTTTGGGATGTGAGTGGTAGCATATCATATTTCCCCTTGATTTACTCTTCCAAATATGCACGGTTACAAAATTTTAACTTAGGGATCAATATAATCCAATGACAAGGAGGATATTTATTACAAACAAGTTATATATACCCTCAAGTATTTTATGTCCCATTGAATACTATTGGATTTCTTCCCCTTTTCCTGGCTAGCACCATGTTAGAATACACTCCCATTACTGAGGAGTTTATCTTTTTTTTTGTGTCTATATACCATTATAGTTGTACTCTCATGAATATTTAATTTATTCAAATATGACGTATCAGTAATGGGGATGATACCAGTTTTCTTTGTGCTCTTTCATAAGAAGTATCTAGAATAATTTTTTAAATTATGGTTTTTAATTTGACGAACCCAATAATATGAAGTCAGAGTTACTTCCATAATTTTTCCTCAATTCTCGACTATGTTGTAACTACCAGCCTTTTATCGTAATATTAGAAAGGATTTCAGTCATTTGGACACATAATTTGTGTCAATCAGTTTATGGTACTTAACTCGACTAATTGATACCCCTAATTTTTAATTAGTTCACCTACTACACCTATCACCATTCCCAGGTTTTTTCTAGTATGCATTTACTTTTGGTTTCTCAACACAACATATGTGATTAATATTTTCAAGCTCTACTCTTCAATTATTTATTAATTAGAAACAAAATTTTTGATATATTCTTGTTTATAACTGCATCGACCCATGCCCCATAGGAATCCTCTACTCATTAGAGAAATTGGGGTATTCCACTCTCACATAGCACACCAATTATTGAATTTGAATATCCATCACATCCATTTATATTAGTATTCTACATATTTTAATTTGTCCAAGATCTAGTATCCTCATATACCGATATTGAGAACTGTTAAATGAACAAAAATTCATACTGTAATGGTTATGCTAATGTTGATGATTGTTTACAGATCAAAAATCACATTTTGGCAAAGTAGACACACGAGACTATTAGGGGTGTATCGGAATGGCGTCTAGGGTTTCTTCCTTCTCCTCACAGACAACCGCCCTCTCCTCTGTTGCTTCCGCACCGGCCAAGCCTATGGCTCAGACTCCTCTCCCCCCTACGACAATCGATCCTATATTAGTTCCTCACGCCTCGCAATGCCCCCTACCTGTTGCATTGATACTTACGATTTTGATCAAAGGCCGAAAATATGACTGGCGTGTTGATAGCCCTGGCCGAGTGACTGAAACCCTGCATAATAGCAGCCTGGTCTTCTCTCTTGCGCCAGAGGCTCTGGGCACGTTTGCAGCGGTGGCCCGTCTCGGAGCACATTACACAGGCAGTGACGCAGGGGTTTATATGCAACATAAAAACCGTTTCCCCTTCTACAGCTTTGTCCCCCTGTCCTTTGCAATGGATCTAGGCTGGAGCGGCAGTCTCCTTTCAAGGGAGAATTTTCCTCCTCGACCGCTACCAGGTTTTTCAGGCTCTCAAAGACATAAAAGAATCTGGCTTTGGGTCAGTCCAGAAGGAGCTCAAAAATATCTCGGCATCCTTTCAAATTCAAATCTCACAACTTTCAGGCAAAACCATTCTGCAATGGGTTTGCTCCTCAGACTTGGTGCAGAATCTCAAGGCAAATATGGAACGCCAGATCGGGATACTCTCTGCCCTCCAGAGACTTATTTTTTTAGGTAAAAACATTGAAGATCTTCTTCCCCTCTCTGCTTACAACATAAACATAATTGATTCTTTGGTTTTTTCCCTTCGTTTGTGAGGAGGTGCTGCTGGGAAGTCATCCTCTTCTCCTCCCTTCTCCTACAAAGATGCAGTAAGCTCTGATATTCCCAAACCCCCTGAGGCCCCTAAACCCAGGCCTTTCTTCGTTGACAAGCTAGAGGAGGTTCCTTCTGTTGAGATCTCCCATCCTGGCATAGAAGATGATCTTCAAAATTTTGCCGAAAGGGCCATCATTTGTAGGTTCAATGGGCTCTGGTCGTGATCTAAGCAACTCTATGACTGGATCCATGCTAACTGGACTCACCAGTGCAAGGTCAACTTTTGTTCAAAAGGATATTTCATAGTTTTGTTTGACAAGATTAAGCATTATAATCAGGCCTTAGAAGAAGGCCCCTAGTTTATGGGAACTATTGGGCTTTTCTTAACTCCATGGTTCCCAGATTTTGACCCAGCAACTGCAGTTATCACTAGGACGCCTGTATGGATCAGGCTACCAAACTTACCAACCCATCTATGGCATATTGCAGTTTACAAGGGCATAGGCAACACCTTGGGCCGCTTTTTAATGGGGGATTACTAGCGGGAAAATCAAGGGATGTACACATATGCCAGAATATGTGTGGAACTTGATTTGAGGAAGGGACTGCCAGATCAAATCAATCTCAAGATCAACGACTTTTTCTGGACTCAAAACCTGGATTACGAGAATACTGCTTTTCGTTGCCGCCATTTTCACCAAACAGGGCATCTGCAAAATTCCTGCCCATCTCTCCCTGCAAAAACGAAAAAAGATAACATCTCTAAGACCAAACCCAAGCGATGGACTCCTTGCACTCCACCGTCGGCCGTAAGCTTTGACTCCTCTAGCTCGGAAGATGAAGAGAGTGATGCAGAACCTGATCATCCGCCTCAGTCGATGGGCCTGTCATTTGTTGCTCCTAGGCGTCTTCCTGTCACAGATATCACCCAGAAATGGGCCCATGAGACCTCCTCCTCAAAATCAAATAAGGAGATTCCCCAGTTGGAGGACTCCAGTCTTCAAGTTGTTTTAGCTCATCCTCCCCAATATGGCTGGGTCAACGTCAATAAAAAGAAAGGGAAAAAAATTCGTGTGGAGGCTTCTGCCCATGTAAGGTAGAAGTCGGTCCTTCTCGCATTCTATTCATTTGTTGTAGCTCCTTGCTTGGTTCAGTCCATCTCCGGGACTGAGGTTGATAGTTTTATCATTTTCGGTCGACCGGTGTCTTGTCTCTCTTGTTTGTACTATATTTTACTTAATAGAAATAGTTCAATTCAGAAAAAAATGGTTATGCTAATGTTTAACTGCATGCTAATATCTACTTATTCACCTCATGCATATAAATAAGGATTCAAAATATAATATATAATTTCAAAATGAATTATGATAGCTACGTATCTAAATCACACATGTAGCCACAGTAATTTTTGTGTACAATAAAATCTTACAACCAACAAATACCATAGTGAATCATGTAACATAGAATTACCCGCATAAATTATATTCAAAATTTAATATAAATACATGTTCTAACCACATCCGCTTCTAAAACTGTACCTGAGAAAGAAACACAATGTCCTCCCAACCATGAACTGATCCATCAGTTCCCCTTTGTCGAGATCCATATGCCCAGTAAATCACACCCTTGTGATTCTAGATCAGGTATTTTATCCTTTCTTACCTAGTAGATGTTTCCTTAGCGGCGTGGTACTTTCGAGGGTCCTCCAACCCAATAGCCTAGGATTTTATATTTTTTTATTTTTTGGAAAAAAAAAGTGTCTTCTCCTTTTTCTTTAAAGCTTGTCATTTTCTCCTGTGATGTTTTATTCACCCTTACTCGTTGTTTTTTTTCCTACACTAAGTCATTTAATAGTTTTTTTTTTCTCTCCAATCGTATTAACTATTATTAATAAACCCCTAAGTATTTTTGGGGGTGATTTAAGGGAATATTTTTCTTGATCTTATCCGTTAACAATTTTTTTGATCTTGGTAATAATCTATTTAAATCTAGTGTCTCTTTTCCAAGTAACTTCCAGATTTCCTTTTCATTGATAAAATTTCATTATTACATCATCATACTTTATTTCAAATCCATTATGGCTTCCTAGCCTACACATCTATAATTCAGTCTTAATATAATAAAAATATAACATAACAACAGACATGTATTACAATTAGAGATTCACATTGAAAGATAGTAATGCAAACCAAGGTACTACAAGTCCTTCTTGGAAAATTAGAGCTTATGTCAATAGGAATGAAGACATGATTGTTTAAAGAAGGAGGTTCTTTAAGAAATGCACTTGAAGGAAATTCAGATACTAAACCATAGTGAGGTGTAGAGGTCATAGTGGATGATTTTAACAAAAATTACATGGTTATTGTATACTTCCTATTGTGGCCCCAAATTCACATTGCACTATGTAAACAATGTAGATCTTGAGAACATCTAAAATTTCTTGTTTAGAGTTTTCTCAATTTGGTTTTCTTAATTTTTTTCTTTCATTTAATCTATTTCTTGAGCAGTTATGTTAGAAACACTTATAACTTTTGAAAGAGACTACCTTATTGGTTTCTTTCCCCTATTTGTGTTGTAAGTTTCTTCAAATGTTTTTTATACAATTTCTAAGGTTAAGATATATATTATGAGATAAAGCTCTAGTCATTAGTTAAAAGACACCTATAATATTGGGCTTATTTGATAGAAAATTCCATATTAGTAATTGGATGGTATCCTAGAGGCTTCTTTTGAAGATATATTTTAATTAGAACATAATTTAAAAGGACGGATGAAAGTGTGTAATCATGTCTTTAGGCACCATTGCATGTCCTTCCTTTAAAAAAGATATAGGGTCATTTCTGACTGCTTCTAGGCCAATATGATAATCATCCTTTTTTTTATAATCTTGTTTCTTTCCTTGAACTTGGGAAAACCTCTTCTGAATAATGGTTCAAAATATTCCATGAGCTCCATTACTGTGTCAAAAATTTATCTCTCCTTCCTCTCCATCTCCTCTACGAGCTTCATCTTTTGGAATACGATGTTTCATTTTCAAACAAGGAAAACCCTATCATGAAGAGATGATTCATACCCGGTCCTTGTGGGTATGAATTGAGTCAAATTATGACACTATTCTAGATTTTTCTCAAACATTTTTCTTGTGATCGCTATCTCCTTTCTAGCTTCCTTAACTAGTACCCATTTTCATGCAACAATGTAATATGCTCCCATTTCTCATCATCGAACATATCCTAGGTGATATTATCCCATATAGTGTGAAAGGTCACCTTAATATTTGATCGAGAGACATGTTTCTTTTTTATGGTGTCTAGTTCTCGCCAAAAAAAATCATATGACCTCTCTCATTCCTTAGATCCTTTTTTTAATTCTTCAATGTATTTGTTTTTTAGAGGCCAATTCCTAAACCTTGTTAGCCAATAAAGTCCTTATTCTATTAACTTTGGAATTCATTGAAAAGTTTTCCACAACTATAACAAAATTGTTTGTTGGGGTCTGGATGACAATAGTTTCTCCACTTCCCTTGGTTTCAATATCAACCACTTATGATTTCAATATTAGGACCTGGTATTTGTATTTTTGTGCATCTTAGGTGACTACACACAAATTCTTCACCAACACCTCTTTTTGTTTCTTTACTTCCATCAACTCCATTTTCTATATTGGATATGCCTCCCATTTTCCTTGCCTTCTTAAGAGATTGATTTATTTATTATTTTCATCCAATATCTTTTTATATTCCTAAAATTGATTCTGAGAAAAATAAATTTTCAAAATTAACTTCTCCAAGGCTTCAATATTCAACATTATTTCCCGAGTTTGCACTTTTTCTTTCTTCATATTCTTCTCAGCCCTATTCTATTCCTCTCTTAATATTTTTAGTGATGGATGAGCTTTTATGGGCTTCATTTAATACAATATCATTTAGAGCATTGGAAAAATAACAAGTGTTATTAAAAGGTATTTGGGACATATCAAAAGTGATCAGAGTGTTTTCATTACCTTCAACAGAGTGAACTTCCTTTCCCTTAGCCTTAAAGACTTCCAAATTCAACTTCTCTCCATTTTAATACAAGAAACTAAGTAATTGAGTGTTTGACATCCTTCTAGTCTTAGTGAGCCAAAGGTACCTTTTCATTTCTTTCATAGAATCCTTTGTCGTACTTTCAAATTATGCAGTGAGAGACAATGTCTCCTTGCTAGTTTGAATATCAGAGGTGTCCATGGCCTTTAGAGAAGTTAAAAATGTTGATATGTTATCACAAGATTAATTGATGGACCTACAATAGTACTTGCATTCACCACCAATGCTTTATGAATACCCTTGTGATCATCATCATCATCTTCTTCTATCTTTGTCACTTTGAACTTTTTGGAGATGGAATATTTATCCTCATCTATTTCCATGTCATCAATATTGCTCCTCTTAGTACAAGATGACTGAAAATATTGTGAGTATGCAGGTAGGAGAACTTCCTTTACTTCTTCAAAAGTCATTTTATTTATTTCTTTCTCCCAAATAGGTATTGATTGATGATGATGCATGTCCCTATATTTTTCCTTCCTTTGATTATTAATTGTATTAAAAGGATCATATATCCACTATGCTTGTTGAGAGAAATGTATTTCCTTTAGCATCTTTTATATTATCTCTTGAACATTTTTTTTTTATCTATGAATGGCCCAAATTCATGTGGAACATGAAATTTTATTTATTTATTTCTCGATGCAAAGTCTCACCAATCAGTGATAAACCTATGTCTTATGAATTCCAACATAAATACTCTATGTGTAGGGAAATTCAGTAGAAATTATGGCTTCTATTTGAAACCATAGACCCTGAATAAAGTGCGGTTTTCCAAGGGATACCAAACTCCTATCTTATAGATTTCATTAATTTATTTCATTATAGGGATGACCATGGTAAAGGATGTTCATGCACGAGTTGGTAAAATATGGACACAAAATAATGTAGGTAGTACAAAATTCCAATGTTATCTCGGGATTTCCTCATAGAGGGTATCTACTCAATGGTAGGTAGTACAATGTTGTAAGAATCAACTAGCCTTGGGAATAGGTTTTCCAAGAAGATAAATTTTTGGTGCATTAAAAGGTAAATGATATATGAGTAATATATGAATGCATTTGTAGAATGGAAGTTTCTTAAGTGATGGTGTATGAAATTTGATATATGTTGGGAGAAATTGAATAATGAAAAAGAGGCGGTGTCAGGATGACCTAGGGCTACTAGGAAACCTAACATTGTTTCATTAACTTCCAAGTCTTTATCTTGGCCAAATACCTAAGTAATCATTGAGATGGATATCTTGGCAATTTCAGAAAATTTCACTATGGAATATGATAGATGCCTTGTTTGAGAAATAACACCTTTAGGAACATGTTATTTCAACACCTTTTCCCTTGTTCCTTAATGAGGGCCTTCCAATATCTAGGTAAAGTGGCCTCATCAAAATTTTGTAATCCAACTCAATATGGGAAGCATAACATTGCTTCTATTACTTCTAGAGTCACTAAAAAAATCAATTTTAATCTTGTGACGTCAAAAGAGATAGTCCCATTGTCAAAATTATAATATGGTGCAATATAGGTTATGAGTTATACGAAACAAAAAACTAGAGGTACCACTACTTTTTCTAGATTTCTTCTAACAAGGTTGTCTAAGTCCATTGCTATTTGCACATTTGAATAAAATTTTTGTATGGAAATGTACATATCTTTAGTACTGGGGGTGGGATCATGTATTTCTGCATGGGAATTTATGATTGATTCTTCAAGTGGCTTCTCCATTGATTGGGAAGTCACTTAAGTTGGGTTGTGTGACATATTGAATTTTGATTTTGTTTACTGGAATTTTTGTGGAACTTGAAGGTTGAATGGGAATGCATTAGGGATAAATTGTTGGTTGGTGTTTCAGGACCATAGGACCAAAATTTCCCACCAACTTTTAAAAATGCACTACTATGTTGAGTTCATTGGTGAATTTAGTGAATTGGGCTAGAATTCATGCAAGGGCCAATTAATTACTTTCCTTAACACAAGTTTTGGGGAAATGTATGGGTGGTTCAGAAGGTGATTATGTTGGTGTTCAAAATGGTGTGGGTTGTTTGGGAAATTAGAGTCGAGGTTGTAAAAATGAACATGGAAAGGCACTTAGACATGGATAATTGGTGCCATTGGGATGTAGAGGAGGTTTCAAGCTCTATTCAAAAATGTGTCTACTCCATAAATATTTTTGGTGACAATGACTACAACAAGCCCCCTTCTGGTCATTAAAAAGACAATTTGTATTGTGACATGTCAGCCTCTTATTCAGTTCGATGATGGTGTCCTTTTCATATAAGTAAATGACACTAATGTGGGTTGAGGAGGTGACATGGAGGCACAGGCCGAGGTGAGGCGACATGGAGGCAAGTAGTTGAACAACATGGCTGATGTGGCATAGGGGGCAACATTACAGTCTGGATGTGCGGTAGGGGACGTGGGCTGGAGGTGGCTCATGTGGTGGTCCCTCCCTCTCCCCTCCTCCTCGAATAAGTTTTCACATGGTAGGGAAGGTGTTTTGGTACACTACCTCCTGGGGCGTGCAACCAATCATGGCCCACCATGTACGTTGATGGTGTAGTGTGATTTTCTTTTTCAATATGTATGGGTCATGGTCTAATGGATCTAACCCATGACACTTAGACGATGGCGTCATGGTGATATCATGTGACCCAAATCATCACGTTGAAATCATTCGATGTAATTTATTTTTGGGGTGAAGCTTATGCGGCCTCCTGGGAAAAAAAATAGCAAAATCATTCCATGGACTCCAGAGAAAGAAATGCACCAACTTCAGCTCCATAGGGAAAAACTAGTTCATTTTTCCCATTGAGAATAGTGTATTTCTAGTGCCTTCTAAGATTGGGTTGTGGAGTGTTATCCTATGATCTGTGAGGAAACATAAGAGATTCATTCTTTCTTTATTTCTCCTTTTATTTTTTATGAAAAAAACTTTATTTGAATATCTTACTTAGGAACATTCCATTGAGAGGATTCCCGAGGAAATATCCAATGAGAGCCTCCAATTGATAATTATTTTTGTCTTAGGATTATTTTATTTAAGAATGGGCCAATTCACAAGTTTTAAAACTTCCTATGCTTTTCATTTCCATCACGAACTCGGGCCCATTTTAGGATCAAATATCCTATCCCCATATTCCTCTCTTTTTCTCTTTTATCAAACATAGCCTTAATTTTCTGTTGGTAAGGTTATGTATTATCAAGAGCATATTCTATGTGTTATTGATATTTTATCAACTAATAGATTCCTTTCTACATTGGGATGATGTCGTGTTCTTATTCCTATAGCAAATTCATTACTGATAGAATCAAATTCATAAGAAAATTACATTTGTGCCATACACTGATTGATAAGGAGAAGTGCCAATGTTCTCTTACTGCTTATTCTATATTCCCAGAGCAATACTTAAGGTTCATATCCCAGGAATTTTTATTCCTATCTTGGATCGTCTTGATTATTATTATTAGATTCTTGTTAGAGGGTTATGCTAGCTTGTTACCTTGTGGGTAGTAAGTTGTGGTATGCACCATTTAATTAAATACCATAATCTTGACAAAATTTTATAATTCTAGATGACTTGAAGGCATGGGCATTATCTATCATGATCTTTCTTATAAATCTAAAAATTTAGAGGATGTAGTCTTTAAGGAAAGTCATAATCACCTTCCCATGAACCCTTCAGGTCAGAATCACTCCCACCGAATTTGTGAAGTATTCAATAGCTGTGAGAATATACTTGTTTTTACAACTTGAGTTTGGATGTATTTCTCTAATGAAATCTAAGCCTCATTACTAAAATAGAGCTCGAGCATCAATAGGGTTTAGTGGAAGTGACTTTAGTTTTTTATTTCTTGAAAACATCTGGCATTCTGTACATGATCTGATAGAAGCATTAGTGTCCTTGAATAGGGAATGATAGTAGTACATAGCTCTCAAAATATTGTATGATGTGGCCTTCCATACTTGATGACCTGCACATATTCCAAGGTGAAAATATGAAATAATATCATGCATCTAGTATTTAGTAGCATAAGTAAGCAGGACACCATAAATGTTTTTCCAATACAATCTTCCTCATATGATACAATAGTTAATTTATTTTAATTTTAAGGATATGCATTAGGCTTTAGGTAGCTCGGGAGGAAATTTTAAGCTTTGTAGGAAAATTATTATATCTTGGTACGAGTTAGAACTCGGGAACCTATCAATATTTTCTTTAGAAACTTCATTCATTTCGAATTCTTCTAGTGGGGGAGATTCTTGTGCATTCTCCCACGTCAAAGTGGCACAAATCGACCCATATGTACACATTTCCAATGCCACATAGTTTTCTTAAGTAAGAAGCCTAGCTAATCCCTTACCATTCATCAACTTTGTGGGTTTGATCTCCATATCATATTATTGGAGCTTGGTTATCCACCTTCCTTGTATGTTATCACTATTAGGTTGAGTGAGGATCTACGTTATTATTGTTGATGAAACATATGCAATCACCTTTGAATTCAATACATATTCAATAAAGGCCTTGAAAAATTTCACCATAGCATGATAATGTTTCTACAAAATGAGATATTTTAGCCCTGCATCTCTTAGTTCATGGTTGAAAAAGGATATAGGCTACTTGTATCCTTATTTATTTTTCTATAAGAGGACAACAACTGTTGTATGTTCCAAAGCAAAATAAAAAATATGGAATTGTTTTGAGAAGTTTGGACTTGTCAAGACCATATCATCCATAATATATTTCTTAATTTATTCAATGATGTGCAGGCTTCAAGTGTACACCTCACAAGACAACCATTTTTTAGCATCCCAGTCACATACTTTAGGAGCTCCACAAAATTTGTAATGAATTTTCACAATAAGTTCGTCTTACCCAAAAATGAATGGATTTTTGTTTTTGTTTTTAGGTAAGCTGATATTTAATATAGCCTATATTTGTTTTGGATTAATATTGACACCGTCCTTGTATATTATTCTCTCCACCAACTTCCGTTCTTGTTGAGAAAAGAAAAAATTCTTGGGGTTTAGAGAAAGGCCAAATTTTCTACACTTCAAGAAAACTTGTGTCAAATTATCTAAACTTTTTTCATATGATTTAGAGAAGAAATTCATGTGATATAAATATATAACTATGAATCTTTCCCTCTCTCACATGAAGGTGATATCAATGTGCCTTTATAATGTCGCTCTTTTTTCATCAAGCCAAACAAGATTTTATCATACATAAATAATCCACATGGCATAGTGAAAGCGGTCTTACTTTTGTCTTCTTCATGCATGGAAACATGATTATATCTATAAATATTATCCATCATGGATATCCAAGATTATCCTACTACTTTTTTCCATAGATGGTCCATATTCAACAATGGGTAGTTATCTTTTAGTGATCACCTGTTAAATTTTATGAAATATACACATGCCCTTATGTCTCCATTAATTTTCTGGAAAGGGGATAGGTTGGCTACCCACTCATTTTAAGGGAAAAATAATGTTTCAATCCAACAATTTTATGATCGCTTTCTCTATTATCAACAACATAATAGAATTAAATTCTAAGATTTTGCTCAAAAGTCTTAGAACCTTCTTTCAAAGATATTCTATGTTGTATTATAGAAGTTCCAAGAAATCCTTATTTTCACAAGGAGAAGTTATAGAGGAATACCAAGAAGACAAACGAAAAGCAAGGTGTTTCCCTCTCAAATAGAAAACATTACAATTGAAGACTCATTTGAGAGAAATATGCATCCTCTACCTACATTATAAGTTCCATGTGAAACAGTGATAAGGGAATAAATGAAAATAGAAGAGTAGCAAGAAAAAAAATAGGAGGAGAAACACATGGACCAACAAGAAGATAATTAAATATGGAATCATACATGAAGAACCATAGTGAAAGGAGGATGAATAGGTTTCTCATAGGATGAGCAACAATTTAAGTAGGGGGGTATGACGGGCCTCTAAATTAGACACAAATTAAGGCCCATATAACCTTTCTTGGGCACATAAAGGCTATGTTAAACCTCTCCTTCTACACTTAATAATGTTTTTTTAGCTTTAATATGTTCTTAGGAAGGTTATAGATAATTGAATATGTGTGCCTACTATTATTTATTTTTCAAGAATATTATGAGAATATTGGGCAGATCAAGAAGATTTGAAGGAGAATATAATCTAGGGACTTTCTCCGTACTATATTAGGATAAATATTGGAGGAAAAATGAATAAAATATCATGAAACTATCAAGAGATTTTGGAACTCTAATGATTGAGAAAATCTAGGAATGTGTTCCCTGTCATTTAATGCAAACTCCTAGTGTTGGGAACCAGATCCACTATTTCAGGTATTTTGGAGTAGAAAGCATACTCCTTTCAAGGAGAATGCTTCCTCCTCATTTTTTATAATTACCAATTATAATTGGCCTCTAGAGGCATGTATTACATAGTCTTATTATGGAGAAAACTTTCTTTCTTTCAACTCCATTCTCAGTTCTTGTAGGAATGTACTTGGATTAATTCAAATAATGAAGTTTGGTGTCATTTTTAGCTTCTAAATATTTTTTTCTTCCATATGAATCTAAGTCTCCTTGGGCTTGGCCATCCCAGGAGCCCCATATCCTTCTTTCACAATTTATTTATGTTCTTTTCACTTATTATTCACATGAATCTCTTATTTTTGTTTTGCCTATTTCTGTATCTAGTATTGATGATTTTATTTTTGTAGGACTAATTTAAATGATTGAATTGAGTTATTTTGAAAGTTATTTATAGAGTCAAAAGAATTATTCATCCTTATAATAACTTTGGAAGGTCATCTTCATCATTGAGCTACTTTGATTTGGTTACTAGTTCACGAATATAGGATTTCTCGAAATGCCTTGTAGCGAAATAGTAGTAATTTTATGCTATATTTTAGAATGTGTTAATGAGATTCATTTGAGTTGATTCCACTTGTATTAGGTAATAAAAAATCTCAATGCAATAAAAAAATTTATCCCATTGTATTTTCACTTTATTAGGTTAAGCATTTGATAGGTTAACTAGCTCACTAGTTCTTGTATTAACAATTTTTAGAGTAGTAATTTTCTGTTATTTTTTAGCACATGTGAATTGGGGTATTTTGGAGTGATTCCACTTGGAATGGAGACCTAATATATCCTAACTAATAAAAAAAAATTCTGCCATCCTATTTGAATTTTATTTACTTAGCGATTTGGTGAGTTATCTCCTAAACAAGACTTAATGTAGCAAAAACAAAACTTCCTATAACACTCTTGTAGCACATGTAAAATTGACCAGATTTATTCCCAAAGCTTGTTTTTGTCAATTAGTCTTGAATCATGGCCCCCAGGATCTGAATCCATGATTGAGGAAGAATAAACACCACTTATGACAATCATTTTTACAAAGCAGATTAGGCCTATTTATTTGAATTCATGCTCTTAGGATTTCAATTACAAATTGTTGTTCTTCCCTAGGATTAATTTCCTTTCAAATAAACACTTCAATTTATACAATTAGTTTAGGCTTTGATTTCATGACATTCATTCAATTACATCAAATCAACCAAACAAGGACACATTTCATTCTGCACATATAGTGTCGATACCTCTTAAGTTTGTACGAACCTCGAGTTGATAATTAAAGTTGGTAGCCTTGGGATTTGCCACATTATTGTTGCAACACTAAGGCTCATCAAGGGGGATGGTGGGTTGGAGGGGTAGGGGGAGTAGGAAAACCACTGATACCTTGGCTATTATTGGATTTTGGCTTCGGCGAACTCTTAGGCTGGGAGGGGAAATACTACAAGGTTTCTTGGAGTTGGTTTTCTTCTCTTTCACTTTCAGATTCACTCAAAAATGGGCTATAATTAGTTTCTACAAAGGTCTTTGGATCCTTTCCACGTTATCTATTTCTGGTATCTACTCTATATCTCTTTCAAATTCGTGTTGCACTAGTCTTTGGCTCATATTTACTTTTTCTTCCTCCAAAGATAAGTGAAATAGAAATCTGATTGCATTCACGTAAAACTCCCTTTTCACACCGAAGAATCTTAATCCATAGTTTCAAATATTTAATATACTTACCTCGTCTTCCTTTCAATAATATTCATTCTGCTTCATTGTAAGACATATTTGAGTCCACTACAAACTCAATATTGAATCCTCCCAAGATAGTGTAAATCCAGAAATTGAAAGCCCTTGAAATCATATTGTCATTTCTCTTAAGTCATTGTATCAACTCAGGAGTCCAAATTGTAGGTTTGTCATTCTTAAAATAGTTCTTTATTTTATTCAACCTTGATATACACTCGTATAACTCATTAGGAAAATAAAAAAATAAAATTTTGTACTGCTTTGTGAAAATATACCTCTGTAACCATGCTTCAGATGTCAAATGAGGGTTTATATTTTCTTGATCTGCAAACTCTCACTTTTTCAGGACTATACAATATTGAATTTCCTTATTCGACTGGTGCCACATCCACATTTCCTTCAAACATATCCCAGTCCTAGGAATAGAACCATTTGTTGGCTTGACTTGGGCTGACCTAGGTTCAAACTATACTACACACTAAGAAAACCCTTAATCATTGGCCCTTTTGGTAATGACCTAAGTAGATCGCAGTCTCACCTGAAGTGACTATGGGAGGATGTAGAACTAGTTTTTGTAGCCTTAAGGGACTGTAGGATGTGGTATTTTCTTATTATATATGCTTAAAACTTCATAAATCACTTGGCATAAATAAATTAATCACATAAATATATCATATAATTCCATAAACCATTACTACATGGAACTACTATGAAACCAAAAATATTAAGCAAGTATATATATAAAGCACATAATATCATCTGCAAAAATTCTTCTTTATTATGATGAGTCTCTGAATAAAATCAACCTCGAATTGCACACTAAGCTACAAGTGGTCTATGCACTAAGATGCAGACTCGTCCCAGGTCTCTACACACTCAGCTGTAGAGCCTTCCCTTCACTATAAAATACGGATCATAGCTAGCCCTTAACCATCTATCATCTCATCAAAATTCGTATCCCAAACATAGAATTACACCCTTTATATAAAATTACATCATTAGTAAAATACCTTGGTCCAAATACCATGGACTCCCTAAAAGATGCAACTATGACCCCCCTTACAAAATTATGCTTTATAGAAAGAGGGAATTCAACCTGTGCTGAAGTCCCTTTAACACCGCATGGTATACATATTTCGTGCTCCGCTCCCCAAAATGCAAAGTCTTCATCAAAATATAGGCCAAGTTGTGTTGCGCCCAACACATGACAAGTTTGTTGGTGGTGTGTCTTAGCAAAATATGCGGTGAATTCTACCTGTCGAACACTCTAATAAATGTGTCATTCGGTAAGGAAAACCAATCTAAAATTGTTGATATTGTCCCCATTTCTCCTCGTGACATGCAAGGTGGGTCCTCTTGAAAGATAATATTGTATATCGAGATGATGAATTGATCAATTAGTTGCTCCATAACTCCTAGATGGTTTCAATCCGAAAGCAGCTTACAATAGATATGCACGACAATTGCTCTTGGTTTCCATGTCCAATTCATTCGAAGAAATTGATTATGTGCATATATTGCATCCATTAATTATACATACATAAAACCATGCTTTCTCTCTCTTGGGAGGATCCCAAGCTTGTGCTACATCAGCTCTCATATGATAAGAAAAAATATATGACCAGTTGAATGGCTTCCCCTCGTTCACCACCTAGTTCAATAAGATAGGCCACCTCTCAGGAAAGGTCTCCATGCTCATCTAACCATATATTCTACAAGATAATATGACTAAGAGTTGGTAGGCATTCCTGGGTGACTTTGTCTTGTATGTGTGCGTTGGTGTCTGTCAAAACTTGGATGGATCCTTCACCCAGTTTTTGACAATATATCTTATGTTTGTATAGTTGTGGGTGGCATAAAATTATGCTTCCATGAGCTTTACTGGCCCAGGAAGATGATACATACGTTTCTAATATGCTTCCATAAATGTAGCAAGATTTTTCTCAATGGTGTTGTTCAGTGTCGTGCTTTTCTCATCAATGTGTGAGACAACCCAATTGATCACATTTTCACATAGGAAGTTTGGATACCTACATGAAACCCAGTAGAGTCTTGACTACCATATGTTGAGATAAACCTGTAGGTCCTCTAAATATTCCTCAAAGTATTTTGTAAAAGAATATTTAATTTGTGCCATGTCAGTGTGGATTCCTTTTCTATAAAGAATTGAGTATCCACATATACTGGAAATTTAACTTGCGCTTTCTCGGCTACTTCCCCAACATTGTTTTTAGTGGTTTCTTTTGAAGTAGATCTCTTTAGTTCCCTTTTAACAGTGACTTCTAGAGAGGTACTAAAAATTTTTTGTACCCTTGGGACATAAAATACACTCATGACATGCAAACAATATTAGTCTTAAGAAAATCCACTCTCAAGGCATGTTCAAGAAGAAAATCAGGCATCTAATGGGAAGGGTTGCATAATTTTCACAGGAAATAGGGGTTGGCTACCTAGGGGAATTTCACACTATGCAATCCCAACAGTTAGGATCAAAGCTTTAGGTCTAAGATTGTGAAATGTGCAATCTAGCCTAGGTAGTGGTCTGGGAGATATTACACATTGCATAGTCTCAGTGGCAAGGGATGTAGAATGATCCATGAAAATTCATAATGGATAGTTGTTCCATCATGTACTCTATAGTTCCAAAGGTCTATCTCTCAGCTTGAGCCTTAGAGATAGTTTTGGCTTGAGTGAATATCTGACTAAGTATGAATGAAACAAGACATATCGAGTGAAAAAATTGAATAAATAGGAAGAAAACAAAATTAGTGAGAAGAGTCACTGCAACGATGACCATAGGTGAAAAAACAAAGAAACTAACGCGACAACTATGAAAGGAAAATGATAACTTGAAACAACACTTCTACAAGACAAAGTAAGTTGAAAATATAACATGCATGCAAATACATAATCAAAACAAGACTCACACAAGCGAAATGAAAAAAAGTGACAAAAAAGAGGATAAACGTGAAACTCACCCAGAAAAGCGACGACGATCTAACTGAAGGTTCCTGAATCTCCTCGGTAATGATCGATATACAAGATCAAGTGCGAAAATGATATCTAGGGGAATTGATTAAATATATTTGAGTTAATTAAGGTTTATGAAACACATTCCAAAAATCAAGGAAAAAACGACCCTTAGCAAATGTTTCCAAAAATAGAAAATGTGTCTCCTTCGGGAAGCTAAAAATAGATCCCTATTTTTTATGGATGCACTTTTATTTTTCATATTTCTAATTTTCTTATTTTTCGGGAAACTTGCATGCACATTGCTGGGAAATATTACACAATTATGGGGAACGGGCAACTTTTCGGCACAGTGCACTGAGCAGTTTCTAAGCATAGTGATGGACTACGTAGTTTATGGGCACAATGTCGGGCTACCATCCATGATTATGTAGTTTCTGGGTTCAAATCACACCTTCCAGTCATGACTACACAATTCTAGTCATCATGGTCAAGTTCTACCTCATGAATTGCGTAGTTTCTGGAGGCAAGCCCACAAAATCTACAAGACCAAGTTCATAGGTTAGCTTGTGACCTAGAAAGATGAGCTAAATGAAAAAGCGAGTGAACACATGCAAAAAATAAAATATGAGTTTCAATCAAAGCATGAATACTTGATAACAGTGTAAGATAAGCTCTTGTGAAAAGAATATTAGGCTCCAAAATCTAAGCAGAGGAAAAATTTATGAGGGAGGTTGTAGTCGCTACAACAAAAGTCTTGTTATATGAAAATTAGTCATTTGTTTGGAATTGTGGTTTCCAAATATAGCCAAAGGAATTTTCAACTAACTCCTTTCTTTTACCTTTTACTTGCTTCAATTGTGTCTTACTATGCACTGTCACATCACCCAACTATTAGTTATATAAACAAATGAACTATTACCTTGTCACACCAATGCCAAGCAAGTTTCCCTGCAACTTGTCACACATGTCAACCACATGTTCCAAATATCAAGACATCATATATATTAATTGAAATTAACCTTTTCCAATACTAAAAACCATGTCATAATCAATAGTCAACTCATAGTCATAAATGATAACACTACAACTAGCACACCCTTACACTCAAGTACGTATTAGTTTTCTCAACACATAATGTGTTATTACAACTATCTTGAAACAATATCATTCCTTCAGGTAATATTATAAACACATACACATACCATGGAATTAATAAAACATTCAAACAACAAATAGACGACATAATAGACACAAAACATTCAAACACCAAATCAATGACATAATCAAACAATCAAGCACCAAGTATACGACATAATAAAAATCATACCTTAATCTATCTTAGGGGAGGCTATCTTGTCTACACAATAAATGTATATTATCACAATATAAATTTGCAACATATCAACTCAAATATAAATAAGGTCATGATATCCATAAGAGTAACTAGTTAACATGTTCACATCATAAGCTCATAAACAATTGTCATTCATGCATAACAATCACATATGCACAGACAATCTAGATTAGTATGATATAATATCACAATATATTAACTAATGTAGAGATTATACAAAATACATGTATGTCTTGGATTCCCCTGATCTAACAATATGATACTGTTAAATACATAATCGCTTCTATTAATCTTTGCATAATTTAAAACACAATCTCCATTTACAATATCATGAGGAAAGATCAATCACACACAACAGAGATAATTTACCAGGGAAGGCTTATAGCTAAAAACCCCACTATATTCTATTGTATATTATATCATGGATCATGAAACAATTACATACAGAGCTCTAATCCAAAATCTCTCAGTACATGAGCTAACTATCTCACACTTTCATACAAAAATTGGAAAGTTCCTTAGCCAATTTACTATCTCCAGACAACCTACATCCACTACACAATCCATGTTGATAGCAATCCCTGAATGAATGAAATCTTGCTTTCCTTTATTGCACAATCCTCATGGGCACATCCAATGTGTGTGTGGTTGCATGTGTTTAACCATATAATGTCACAACTAATAGTTTACTTCCCTTTCACCTAGAATTCAACTGGGTCTCCACTGGATCTGACATGCATGAAGTTAATAATAGTAAATCTTTAGTTGCATGTGATATCATTGATTGTGAATTAATTAATAGTTAATTCACTTGATCTCTCACTAGTGTATCTTCAGCTAAAACTAGCACCACTGATTTAAACTACTTTAAAACTTGCATAACTACACTTCCAACTATGTTACAACTTCGAATCACTCAGTTACAACTAAGTCAACCTGCATGTCCCACCAACTAACCACTTAACTCAAAATTCCTTCAGATAACTTATTTTCCACTTCAGTTAACTATTTCCAAGTGCTCATTGAGAATAGAATATAGCTGATGTGCAACTAATATGAAGGGATAATAATAGTAGACATGCATTCTATAAATAGAATTTTCACATACATCTATAAATAGGCATATACATAAAAATATCCTGAGGCTACATCCTAGTGTAGGTGCTTCATTTTCAGTATGATCTTCTTGTTGAATCTCAACACTCCCTCTCAACAAGAGAGGGATTATCCTTCACCCTGATCCTATCTCTATGGTATTCAAATTTTATCCCAGAGAGCACCTTCGTTAGAATATCTGCATTGTGATCTTCCACAGGAATGTAATGAAGCAACATGATTCTCCTCTACACACAATCTCTGAGATGATGATACCAGATATCTATATGCCTAGATCTATCATGAAACATAGGATTAATCGAGATTTTAATGAAAATTTGATTATCAAAATGAATCACTATTGGATCCAAATGAGAACCAAACAAACCAACCAAGGTATTTCTCATCTAGATAGCCTCACATGCAGCTTGACTCACCGCCATGTATTTCACTTATGTTGAACTGAGTTCCATGGATCTCTATTTCCTGTTGTACTAAGAAATAGTTGTAGATCCGATACTAAATATCCCTCCTGATGTGCTCTTTCTATCCATTGGAATTCCATCCCAATTTTCATCTGTGAAGCCATGCAACTTCACTGCATCCGTCTGTCTATACCATAAACCATACTCTGATGTGCATCTCAGGTATCTCAGGACATGCTTACCTGCCTTCCAAAAGAGCTTGCTAGGCTTAACCATAGCATGACTGAGCTGGCTAACCACATAGAAAATGTATGGTCTCAAGTTCACTAGATACATGACTGAACCCACTAACTGTCGATAGAAAATAAAATCCACTACCTCTACAGAATTAGCATCCTCTTTCCTCCAGTTTCCTAGAAGAGGAGTATCCATGGGTTTGCAACCCACCACGTGAAACCTACCCAGTATCTCCCTTTCATACTTGACTCGAGACAAAAAAAAATTCACCATCTCGCTGGCATATTTCCAATCCAAGGAAATAATGAGGGAGGCCCATATCCGTCATCTCGAAATCGTTTGCAAGATCCACCTTGCATGAGTGTATCAGCTGCTCTTCACCAGTCAATATTAGATCATCAACATAAAGAAAAATGATTAAAATCTTACCCTCCACTCCAATTTGGTATAGGTTTGCATCTGCTTCAATTTTGGTGAAGCCTGGTCTAGTGAAATAGTTGTCTATCTGAGTGTACCAAGCACGAGGTTCTTGCTTCAGCCCATACATCGCTCTTTTGAGTCAGCACACATGCGACCCATTATTGAAGATCTTGAAACCTTCAGGTTTCTCTATGTATACCTCTTCCTCAATGATCCCATTGATAAACGCAGTTTTCACATCCATTTGATGAATGCGCCAGCCCATCTACGCTGAGAGAGCAAGGATGGTCCTTATGGAAGAATACCTTGTGACAGGTGCAAAGGTCTCTTCATAATATATCCCCTCTATGTTTGAGAAGACTCAGGCCACGAATTTGGCCTTGTATTTCTCCAAAATCCCATCAATATCTTTCTTTACCTTGTAGATCCATCTCAAACCTACCACTGATTTATCAACCAACCTTGGAACAATTTCCCAAGCACTATTTTTGACAATGAAGTCATACTCCTCCACCATTGCATCTACCCATGTGGGATCCTGCACTCCTTCCTGAAAGGAAGATGGTTCAGTCACAATACATTTTCTCATGAGAGCCATGTATCTAGTATATCGGCCAGGAGATTGTCTTTGTTTTCCCTCTGAAGTAGGGGCTCCTACATTCTGTGCAGCATCAAGTCTCAGCCTATCAACTTTCATGGTACGCATTCTGCCAGTTCTGATGGTTGGCTCTGTGTGACTAGACTCCTCCACTCCATGAACCTCCTCCCATAGCTAATCCAGATAAAGAGACTCATCTTTGGGAACCAACAATCCCTCCTCTACATGCAAGTCTAGCTCCCTCTCAAGCGACAACTGCATGGTTTTCCCCTCATCGAATTTTATATCCCATCGCACAAAATTCATCTTTTTGTTAGGAAAATACACACGATAATTATGGGGTGTTTCTATGTACCCCACAAAAATCCCAACTTCAGTAGTTGGCTCCAGCTTCTTCTTAGTGTCCTTGGTCACATGCACATAGACAGATAAGCCAAAAATCTGAAAGTGTGAAAGATCTGGCTTCTTACCAGTCAAAGATTCTTCAGGTGTACTCATTCCAAGTACTCTATGACGAAAATGGTTTTGTACATAAACCACAGTGTTGCATGCTTCTGCCAATAAATGCATTGGTAGGCCCTAGTCATGCAACATCGCTCACACTGCACCCAAGATCGTTTTGTTCTTCCTCTCCACAACCCCATTTTGTTGTGGGTTATGAGGTGTTATGATTTCTCTTCGAATCCCTTCTTTGCTGCACAAGTTCTTGGATTATTTAGAGATGTATTCTCCACAATTATCGCTCCTAAGACCCTTCACTTGCTTCCCTGAATATTTCTCCACCAATGCCTTAAACTCATAGAACTTTGATAATGTTTGATCCTTCTTCTGCATGAAGAAGATCCAACATTTATGAGAAAATTCATCAACACATATTACATAGTACTTATGTTTTTATATTGAAGCAATCGAGAACGATCCACACACGTCTTTGTGAAATCTCTCAAGGATCCCCAAAGCACGATTCTCCTTCTGATGAAAAGTGGACTTTACATAATTCCCCATGGTGTAACCCTTACACTGATCTAACTGAGCAAGTGTTCCCATTGGAAGTCTAGTAGATATTTGATGCATGACTCTAAAGGCTCCATGATGAATATGGCCCAATCACCTGTGCCATAATTCGCCCTCATTCCGTCTCACCACTTTTTCCACCTTTCCAATCATGGCAGCACAACCATCTACCTCCAGCTTTTATATTTTCCTAACTCGAATCTCTATCCTCTTGGCCTGACCCATTGTTGTATGTTGCAGGAAATATTTCCAATCGCTAAAAACAACGTCATAGCCTCTGTCCTCCAACATTGCGACTGAGACAAAATTTTTCTTTATACCTGGAACATGCATAACATATTTCAGTTGAAATGGTTTACTTGATTCCCTCTGAAAGCTAATGGTACCAATCCTGATAGCACGGTACCATCCGTCATTGCCCATCTCTATATGCATATGTAAATATTTCTCTGCCAAGTCACTGAAAAGTTCCTTATCTCCCGTCATGTGATAGGAAGCACCACTATCCAAATACCACACCGATCCCAATTCACTTGACACCATGCATGCAATCAAGGAGAAGTGAAGCTCAAATTGCAAGGCAAGGGCCTCACCAATTATAGCTCCAACAACCTTATTTTTATTCTTCTTTTGTGGATAGTTAGTAGCAAGATGCCCATGTTCGTGACAGTGAAAACACTTCACCTTGGACATATCTAGCTTCTTGCCTTTAGACTCATATTTAGAATGGAATTTATTACCCTTTCCCTTCTTTGCCTTGGAATCCAAAGAAAAATCCTCGTCATCATCATGCTTTGATGCAGAGCCAACTATGGTGTTCCACCAAATCTCCTCCTGCACCAGATCCGACCACAGTCGTTCCCAATCTGGAAATATTTCTTGTCCATTGACAGATTCTTCATAATTGTGCCAACTCTTAGGTAGTCCCAAGAGATCCAAGATCACCAAATCATCATCAACAATAGTTATTCCCACACTCCCTAGTTCATCCTGACATTGGAAAAACTTTATGAGATACTTTGGAATGTTGTTTCCCTTTTCCATCTTGATCTTCCTTAGTTTATTTTTGAACGCCAATTTCCTATGGTCATTGTTTCTTTGGAATAGATTTTTCAAATCCTTCCACATAGCATATGGTGTGGATTTCCCATGGAGGCTTGAGACAATGTGGTCTCATACTCCCTCCAACAGGATCCTCCTCGCCTTTGTCACTTTCTTTTGCCATGCATCATGACTGGTAGCATCTAATGAAGCAGGCTTAGGAACATCATTGCCAATGAATTCCTTCAAACCATTGTCTTCAAGTACTACCTCCATCCTATCCTTCCAAGAAATGTAGTTCGAGTTTCCCTCAAGTGCATACTCTAACCTCAAGCCATTGAAATCCATTTCGATCTTGAATCAGCTATAGCACCAAGAAAATATTGATGCAAATTCAAATTCTTTCCATCAACAAACTCAACCCCTACTTCACTACTGCAATTTCCTATGTTGTGATACCATGTAGAAATTACACAAAATACATGTATGTACTATATTCTCCTGATCTAACAATATACTAATGTTAAATACATAATTTCTTCTACTAATGTTTATGGAATTTAAAACACAATCACCAATTACAATATCATGAAGAAAGATCAATCACACACAACACAGATAATTTACCGAGGAAAGCTTATAGCTAAAAACCCCACTATATTCTATTTTATATTATATCATGGAATATGAAACAATTACATGCAAAGCTCTAATCTAAGAGCTCTCAGTACATGAGCTAATTGTCTCACACTGTCATACAAAAATTGGCAAGTTCCTTAGCCAATTACTGTCTCCAAATAGGCTGCCTCCACTGCGCAATTCTTGCTGATAGCAATCCCTGAATGAATGCAATATTTCCTACCTTGACTGTGCAATCCTGATGGGCACATCCAATGTGTGTGTGGTTGCATGTGTGCAATTGGATAATGTTACAACTGATACTTTACTTCCCTTTCACTTAGAACTTAACTGGGTCTCCACTGGATCTGACATGCATGCAGTTAATAATAGTAAATCTTCAGTTGCATGTGAGACCAGTTATTGTGAATTAATTAATAATTAGTTCACTTGATCTATCACTAGTGTATCTTTAGTTACAACTAGCACAACTAATTTTAACTCACCTAACTGAGTTAAACTACTTCACAACTTGCATAACTGCACTTCCAACTCTATTACGACTTCGAATCACTCAGTTACAACTAAGTCAACCTGCATGTCCCACCAACCAACAACTTAACTCAAAATTCCTTTAGCTAACTTATTTTCCACTTCAGTTAACTATTTCCAAGTGCTCATTGAGAATAGAATATATTTTATTGTCCTACTAATATTAAGGGATAATAATAGTATACATGCATCTATAAATATACATGAATTCTATAAATAGAATTTTCACATACATCTATAAATAGACATACACCTAAAAATAGCCTGAGGCTCCATCCTAGTGTAGGTGCTTCATTTTCACTAGGATCTTCTTGTTGAATCTCAACAACTCATACCTGAATGTCATAACTATAATCATCTGCATAGATCAATCCAAGTTATCATGATACATATAACATCAATATCTTAGTACAATAACCCTAAACATCAAGTTAACTAACATGCAACAAAAAAAATTTAACATATAACATACTCATCAACAAAATATAACATAATCATCAATTTAATTATCATATAACAATCAACAAGTTAACATATAGCATGCTCATCAACAACATATGGCATAATTATCAAGTTAACTATCATATAACAATAAAATAAAATAAAATATAGCATACTTATCAACAACATATAACATATTCATCACGTTAACTAACATAACACAAAAACAACACTGCATATAACAATAAGTTACTATCATTCATGACTATTCAAAAAATGTACATATGATCACATTGATTAACTAAAATATATCATACATGAAACCATAACAAAAATAAAATGACAAGGATATAAGTAACCCTAATTCTTATAACAACCATTAACTAGATACCTGCACGTCCACCATAGAAACCTGTATGAAAATCTGCTCTTACCCCGAAGTCTAGTGTTGCAACCTCACCTAATAGTCTACATCTCTTGCTCTATCTTAGCCAACATATCATAATCATTTCTTATAAACAACATCATGATGACATAACTACATAAAATGACCTAAAAATGCATATCTAACCCATTATGCATGCATAACAATAACCATAATAATGCATGCACAAAAACCTTTAGACACTAACATGCATAACAAATGCATAACCAACATACACTCATGATGACCATATCTAATCAACTTTCACATGGTGACGCCATTGAAAATATGACCAATGCCATGCATATGAAACAACAACATAGACCACAAGTATAAGGAACACATATGAAATCTACCTGAATGCAAGACCAACACACATTGCCCATCCAATCCAAGCGGTGAACCATGATTTGATACCACCCTGTAACACCCTCCCCCCACATTTCTCCAAGCTAACTGGTCCAGCGGGATAAACATGTGATGAAGAGTTACTATGATATGAATCAACTCCCTAAGTGAAGTTAAGGAAGTGGAACTGAGGAACAAACACTTCACAAACCTCCCTTAGGTGCTATAGGACACCATGAGCTAATCCACCACTCCAGATGCCCACCCTGTGAGTTAACCTAGCCTTTTGAGGAATTAAACCCCCAGTCACTCCCATAACAAGGATTTTATACGACTAGAACCCTATAGTCTCTTCCACAATTCATGCAAGGGAGAGACTATAGGCCTTTTCAACAAGTTTTGTGCCAGAGACTACGAGATTTAAGCCACTTTTTCAGGGCTAGTCTCTAAACCACTTCCCAAAACTTGATGATATTTTCCAAGATAATAAATGACATCAACATAAATCCTTTAACAAAAAAATTCATCAAGGACTTGACCTAACCAAGCCTAACCATTAAAAACATTTCATCGAAAACTTCATGAACATGAGATCTACATGTCATAAATACACATATGCCCATAGGGATCTCATACTTATCTGAGAATCGTTAAGTAGGACCAATATCTCCTCCTAATAGCTACAATATTATCTATTAGGTCATTCATTCATTAACATTTCATATACTAACCAAAACATGTTGAGAGCCATAACTCAAGTATGTCATAAATCATGATTATAACCAACATATAATTAGCATAATCACAATGATAAAATAACCATAAAGATCACATAATAACAAGTAAATTTACCCATCAATTAAAAGAGGAAATGAGCTCTTATTGACATATGAAAAATGAAACTAGGTCTGGGACTTCCACGTACCACCAAACCATCGATTGGGCTAAACCAAATCTTTCTTTTAGCCAATCACCCCCATGCCATATTCCAAGCATGAATGTGGGATATCATGGAAGAATCCAAATAAAACCAGACTAGGCTTCTAGAGGCCAAACATACTGAACCCTCAACCAATGATTCCACCTGAAAGTTAGACATCACTAACCATCACCATATTGGTCTCTACCTAATTTTTCCAAGGCTCCAAAACGTTTGTTCCAACCAAGGCTCCAGGACAAGTAACTCAACCCATAAATGTTGCTAGGCTGAGAGTGTTTGTCCAAACAAGGCTCTAGGACTAGTAACTCAACCCACCAAGGGCTCCAGAGCATTTTTCCAACCAAGGCTCCAAGACTAGTAACTCAACCCAAGTTGATACAAGCCTCCAAGGAATTTCTCAAACCAATGCTCAAGGAACTAATAACTTAACCCACAACCAAAGGAACATGAGAACCAACCAAACAAAGGAAATACACCCACAATACCATGGATATCCACGAAATGGTAAGGCTAGGAAAACCCATTTTCAATCCAGACAGTCCTCAATGCCAATGATAGATCATAACCAAGAAACCACATGCATATGTCATGCATGCCAAAAGTAGCAAGTAAATCATACATGTAACTCAATACCTGCAAGCATAACCCATTGTAGTTGTTTATCTTGATGTCCTCTTGCACTTTCGTGTTCTTCCTTTTCTTTCTTTCTTCAAATCCCAAGTATTCCACACTCCTCTAAAAGAGCTCCAAGAAAAATCTAAGAGTAAAAGAGTATGAGATAGAAAGAGAATATAAGAGAGCTCCACCATATAGCTGAAAAAAGGTTACAAATTGATCCTTAGAAACCTTTTTATCAATGGGGCCTTTATTTTCTTCATTTTCCATTATTATACTTCATTTTCCTCCTCACATGAAAATTGTGTCCTTTGACCTTCCTTTTCTCCTATTTTCCATTATTTTCATAAATAAATTCCAAATAATGACCCATTCCTTTCCATAGCCTTTACCATTAGCTTTACCAATTTCCTCAACCATAATAAACCGAAATGAACACCCATTAGGATGTTTTTCCCACCATTCAGCTTGAAATATGTGTCCCATGACCACGGTATTATATTTTTTTGCATGGATTTTTAACCAGTTGTGTTACAACATGTGGCATCATCCCTTCATGCAAATATAATCCAAGCATTTTAACCATGTAGGGAAGTACTCCATAATTCGTCCTAGGTAAGCATGTCCCTCATAGTGTAGGTTGTTGTATTAAGGATATAATAGAGATTATTAGATATATGTTCCAAGTAATTATGGATAATTATGGTTGTGATATTAGATATGGTCATGTTATGAAGTATTATGTAAACCATGAGATTCAAAGTAAAAATCCCTCGTAGGTTGAACCAACAAAAAAAAACATTATTGTGATAAGATATAAAATTGTTTCCATGATACCATGAGGAAATTGTGACTAATTGTGTAAGGGATATGGTGTACATTGTTTAATTAAAACATGATTGATAATTCTTGTGTCCCCACCATTGATATTTCCTAGATAATATATGATGGATCCCATGGAGGAAGTGGGATATCTCAAGGTACTACAAAATAGAGAATGGGATCCCAATCCTTGGGTTCTAAAGGTTGAAAGAGAAAGATATCTAGTGTATTGGAATTTTTGTGAGAGTTCAAAGATTGTGAGTAATGGGAAAAGTGGCCTATATGGGAGGACTAGAGGAAACAAGAGGAGAAATTCTTCCATCTATACTAAGATTTAGTTTGGAGGATTTTCATTATAAAGATATTGATTGTAATAGTGAGCCTATGGTTTGCTCTAATTTCCTTCATTTGAAAAGAACCAATTATTGATTTTCATAATGAGTGTCATGGTTAGTTGATTATTATCCTAAAATTATTATGTTATGTTATTAATTGAATGGTGTTTTTTGCATACCTAAGTATTAATTTATTTTATGGTGTTATTATTTACTATGAATGAATGTTTATGTTTGTATGAGTCTACTTAGTCATGTTTATATGTAATAATTCATTAATCACATGATAAAGAGGATTATGGTGTCAAAGTTATAAATTATGCATTTTATAAATTAAGGTTGACTCCTTAAGTTCCAAACTAAAGTTACAATGTTCACCCTTTTCATAGTATCCACATGGATATCCCATTTTACATGATTAATGGGATATTATGTGGCATTCTCTTGATTATGGTCATAAATCACTTTATGTTAACTTCGGGGAGGCATAACTTTTACATCTGGACTCTGATTGTTGTCTTCCTTGTAAGGGGGGAAGTATCTAAGTGTAGAATAGTTTCACAGGGCCTGAATCTCAAGAAAGATTTTTTTAGCCCCAAAAAGCATCTTCTATGGCCTCCTACTATACCTATAAGGTTTTAGACCCCAATTCTACAAACTGGGTACCATCAATAAAACTATGCCTCTAACCTAATTTCTTCTATTTTTCCACTGTAAAAGCATTAATATGAATGAAAAATAATATAATAATCCAATATGGATCATGAATCTAATAAATATCTTACCTATTGTCAAATATAACACATGTTCAACTTATTTGGGTTGCTTAAACTATTCAGATTGTGTAGGCGGTCCTAATGATTTCACAACGCCCTCTGCAATAGAATGCTCAATCAATTGTTTCATAGAATTTCCTAAATCTAGGATATAATGATCAAGTGATAATTCTTTTGAACCCAATTCTAAATCATTTTTATCTATATCACCTCGTCCCTCTATCAATGCCTGATATCCTTCCCCTGGTGATATAGATGAAATAGAAACTCTAGTGATTGCCTATAAGATCGAAGGTTCATAAAATTCCACCTCCTTAATATGTGAACCCAACACAAATGATTCAGGTGATGCTGGTCTCTGTAGAGAATTTTTTCCTTTTAATTTAGAATAACCAATAAAACTCACACATAAATTTTCATTATGGGTAGGTTTTTTGTTCCAAGTCTACTGTGCAAAGTATATGTAGGAATAAATGGCAAATAGCACTAACCAAAACTCGAAACTAGTCATTGTAAGTATCACTCTTAGCATTCCATCATGCATGTTGTGACACTCTAAACCTTTCTCACATTTTGGAAAGGAAATAAGCATGCCATGCATAATAAATCCCATTTTTTCAACTATCACTCATATTTAAAAAGTAACAACTCTCCTAGAAACCAATCAGCACTCAATAATTGTTGAAACTTCTATTAAATTAAATAAATAAACCAAAGAAATGTAATGGAAATCAAATGACCATTACACGTAAGAACTGACCGACCTAGGACCTACGTTGTTACATAATGGTAAAGGTTAAAATCCTACAACTATTAATGCATGAACAATATCTATAATAGTAACAATAAATCACACATAAATAATAACTGAAAGAATAAATATGTTGCTATAGTACCTCTCTAACCAGTTATCTGCGAAAATAAGGAGGGCATTTCCTCCTTAGCAAGGGATGGTGGATTACATAGCATGCCAGATAATCAAGAAAGAGATATTTAGCCATGAATGATCAACATTTGCATTAAAGAAAGTTGTAGTACATGATTATAGTGTTGGTACTCATGTCCATGATATTTATCTATGCATGTGTCCTAAGTAGAGAGTACACCATTTTATAATTTTAAGTTTTATATTACATTCCTATTTTCGAAAAGTAGGATCATCATGAGAATCTCTCTATTCCAATGTGATCTAAATCGAGATTATACAAAAACTACCTCATAAGAAATTGTCTTAATTGAAGCAGAGCAGTAAATGTTTTTATAAATTATAATGATTTATCATTTGGGAATCCTAAATGTTTCAAATAAGTAAATTGTGTTGTCCATAAATGTATCCTTTCAATAGTCATGTCGACTCTAACCATTTAGTTGTCGAAATCGGCCTTGTTGTTCATAATAGAAGAAAAAAATAATCCAAAATAAGCTTAGTGTATATCAGTAGTGTCAATAGAGTCTTTTTTTCTATCTTCACCGAGGCAAAGCTAGGGAGATATTGTCCTATAATAGCATCTAAACAAGCCACATGACCTAAAACAACCCTTGTCAATCTATTAGTAAAATTGCCTAAAGTGGTTAGAATTTATGGACCTTTTTTAATATGATATTTATATATTTTTTAATATCCACCTAAGATATTCCCAAAATATTCAAAAATATTAAATATGAAAAGTGTATTGATAGATTTTGGAAATGTGCCCAAAGAGAGATTTTGGTAACATACAAATAGTGTGGGTCAAATTTTGTGAACGACAAGGTAACAAAAATACCAACTCATCCCAAGAAGTGGGGGCCCTCAATTTTTTTTTTTTATCTCCAAAAGATTGTAAAATTAGAGTAAATGTACCTTTGAAAACTAGATGTACCTCAAAATTCTTTGTACAACATAAATACAATCACCAGTACAAAAATGATGTAGAAAATTGGAAATACTATACTTGCATATTAATTCCTTGGACCCATGGTATGAAAATAAGTCAAAAACTATTTCCTCCCTCCTTCATTATTGGAACTTCCTCTATTTTCTCCACAATATACCCATTATGAAAATGAGTCTACACTAGCTAAGTGGGTTTGTTATTAATAATTTCCCTAGAAGAGTGTCCCTTAGATGAGGAGGGTATATCCTTTTGTGCTCCTGCATAAGGATGTAAAGCTAGATATAGCATTGAATCGATATTAATATGATGATCTAGAAGCAAGCATGGTTCAATTGATAACTTACCAACGTATAGAAGGTAGTATTGGGCTATTGGTATCCCTGTTTTTTATACAATGTAATATTAATGGATGAAATATGTTCCAATGATTTAAAAGGAAATGTTATGGTGTTACCCTCATATGATTAGTGTTAGTATTTTAAACATACCCACATTTTCTTTAGGAAAGTTTCAAACACTTGTCATGAATCTCCAATTGTTTGGCACCGGGAAAATAGGTTGAGAAGATGGTTTCCTAAAAATTGATCTTCCTCAAAATTGATGTTGATATGGGGAGAAACATAATGTTATCCTACATGAAATCATCTAGCATCTAAGACCCTACAATATTTGTTGTCATGAGGACCATAATTTGTGTAAATATTTGATTAAACACTAGCTTGAAAACCTCATTACTTTTATACCTAAGATACTTAATGAGTAATCAATCATCCAATCATAGGAAAGTAGATAATGGGCTATGACCATAACTCTTAATAAAATTTCCAAACATATTGGTAGACCCTCATTAGAACATAAACATTAATTATTCATTCCCTTCAAAGTACAAAACCTTCTTGGACACATGAATACCTCAATCTTGGAACTTCTACATCATTTATCACATTGTATTTGGAAAATATGTGCTGAAATCGGTCACCCCTATCTACAATTTTAATAAATCTTTATTGAACTTTGAAAATACTTTCACTATGCATTTAAAAAAGAATACACCATTCTAGTTTGAGCACCTTTGCATCCTCTCACTTGTAGAAATTTTCTGAATAAAGAAGATTTATCCATCGAGATTATCCTGATCACATATCAATTCGAATTCATATGCAACACATAATCTCTTCCACTCAGATCATCACAAATGCGGAAATAAAACAAGCGGTATGCGATCAAAAGATCATCAAAACATCACACACATTACACAGTATGTATGGGGAAAGCTTATAGCTAAAAACCTCGCATCTATTGTGTATATTATAATGGAGAAAACATGTAACAAACTCAGTACAATACTCCTCACAAGTACTCAGTACTATCTCATGAAGTTACACACAAACTAGCTTGGTTTTGAACAAGTCACAGGTTCAAAACACATCCACTAATTTCCTGCCTCTATTGCACAATCAAGGCTGGTCTAATGAGAGATCCAAGGTTCGAATCTCCTTGGCTTGACAGCAAAATCATCATGGGAAATTCCTCCAAGTGTGGTGCAAATATCATGCACAACTGATGTCACAACTGATAGCTATGTCAACCCTTTCATCTACCTCTTTCACTGGTCTCCACTGAACTGTCCATGCACTGTAGTGAACTGATGTGTTCTTGAGTTGAATAATGAGTTAATAATTAGTGAATTAAATAATATTTAATTCACTCCACTCATTAATAGTTGATTAGCTAGTTAAACTAATCTCAACTAGTTCAACTAAGTTAAACCGAACACAACTCCACCAACTGTCTCATCAACTCCACCAAACTTCTGCCATTGAAGTCCTAACTGAAGTCAACCATGCATGAGCTCACCAAACCCCTAGGAATAGCGTAATTTCTCTGTCAGATGCATGAGCCACTTCTGTAGCTCGAACTGAAGTTCTCCAAGAGAGTAAACTGAAGTTTAGAGTCCAAATATTATTAAGGGTAAATAATATTTGACTTCCCTATTTTTAGGATAGGCAGTCTAAAAATAGACTTCGACCTATATGTCTAAAAATAGAGGTCCATCTATGTTTACCAACATGACCAATACTCCAATAATAACATACTGCAACCCCTGGACCATGCTCCATATGTCTAAAAATAGACATAGTCTAAAAGTAGACTTTGCGCCAAAATTTTCCTGCGGCCCCACTTAGTGAAGGCGACTTCATTTCACTAAGCTCCATCATCTTGCTGCATTTTCAACACTCCCTCTCAGCAAGATATGGATTATCTGCAACCCCTATCCTGCCTCTGTGGAATTCGAACTTGCTCCGGGTGAGCGCCTTCGTCAGGATGTCGGCATCCTGATCCTCCGTGGGAACATATGAAAGCATCATGATTCTCCGCTGAACACAATCTCTGATATGATGGTACCTGATGTTGATGTGTTTGGATCTATCATGAAATACTGGATTAGTCGAGAGTTTAATGCAACTCTGGTTATCACAGTAAATCACTGTAGGCTCCAAATGCAACCCGAACAATCCAACGAGGATCTTCCTCATCAAAATAGCCTCGCATGCAGCCAAGCTAGCTGCCATGTACTCGGCCTCTGCTGAACTGAGTGCCACGGATCTCTGCTTCTTGCTGTACCAGGAAACTGCTGTCGACCCAATGCTAAAAACTCCTCCAGATGTGCTCTTCCAGTCCGTTGGGCTCCCTGCCCAATCTGCATCAGTGAAGCCAGAAAGCTTCGCTCCATCCTCCTGTCTGTACCATAGACCATATCTCGATGTGCCTCTGATATAGCGCAATACATGCTTGCCTGCCTTCCAAAAGAGCTTGGTAGGCTTAACCATAGCTTGCGAAAGCTGGTTAACTGCATAGCATATATCGGGTCGTGTATTGACCAGATACATAAGCGACCCCACCAACTGTCGATAGACAGTGGCATCCACAACCTCCGCTGAAGTAGCATCCTCCTTCCTCCAACCACCAGGAAGAGGAGTGTCAACAGGCTTGCAGCCTTGCATGTTGAACCTCTCCAGAATCTCCCGGGCATACTTTCCCTGAGAAACAAACAGTCCTCCGCTGCGCTACCAAATCTCCAATCCCAGGAAATAATGAAGGATGCCCAAGTCCTTCATCTCAAACTCTCGTGCAAGATCCTCCTTGCATGAAAGTATCACCTGCTCATCGCCCGTCAAAATCAGATCATCTACACAGCATAATGATCATGCCTTCCTCCACCACAATCCTGCACAGGTTAGATCCGCCTTACCTGAAAACGGTCCTGGTGAAATAAATCGTCAACTGTGGTGTACCAAGCACGAGGTGCTTCTGCTTCAGACTTCAGACAGTTGTTTCTTTGAGTCGGCACACATGCGACTCAATTAATCAAGATCCCAACCTTCAGGCTGCTCTATGTACACCTCCTCCTCAATGACTCCGTTGAGGAACGCAGTCTTCACATCCATCTGATGGATGTGCCATCCCATCTGCGCTGAGAGAGCAAGGATCATCCGTATGGAAGGTACCTTGCGATAGGTGCAAAGGTCTCCTCATAATCGATCCCCTCGATCTGTGAGAAGCCACGGGCGACAAATCTCACCTTGTACTTCTCCACACTCCCGTCAGCTGCCTGCTTCACTTTGTAGATCCATCGCAAACCCACCACTGATTTCCCC
The DNA here is from genome assembly GCA_034641835.2 of Pinus albicaulis. Classification (NCBI taxonomy): domain Eukaryota; kingdom Viridiplantae; phylum Streptophyta; class Pinopsida; order Pinales; family Pinaceae; genus Pinus; species Pinus albicaulis. The sequence continues at coordinate 1,034,813,387 of CM076582.1, read as the reverse complement.
ACCGGTCTTGGGACAATCTCCCATGCACTGTTCCTGACGATCGAATCATATTCTTCGATCATGGCATCTACCCATGCGGGTTCCTCCACAGCTTCCTCAAAAGAGGATGGCTCCGTCACGACACATTGACTCACAAGAGTCATGTATCCAGTGTACTGATCCGGTGACTGCCTCTGTCTGCGCTGTGTTGTAGGTGGTCCTACAACCTTCTCTACATCTCGAGCCAGTCGCTCAACTTCTATAGTGCGCTTGCGCCCTCTGATGGTTGGCGCTACATGGGTGGTTTCTTCCACCTCCTGAACTTCCTCTTGTGGCTGATCCACATCCGGAAGCTCCTCCGTAGGAACTAACAGCTCCTCATCTGCATGCAAGTGTAGCTCCCTCTCAAGCGAACACTGCATGGCTTTCTCCTCCTGAAATTTTATATCCCGTCGCACAACAGTCTTGCGACTGTCTGACAAATATACCCGGTAGTTGTGAGGTGTATCAGTGTACCCCAGAAATATTCCAACCTCAGCAGTTGGATCCAGCTTCCTTCTCGCATCCTTCGTCACATGCATGTAGACAGGAGAACCAAAAATCCGCAAATGGGAAATATCAGGCCTCTTGCCAGAATAAGCCTCCTTCGGTGTACTCATGCCAAGAACCTTGTGAGGACAACGGTTATGCACATACACTGCTGTATTGCATGCCTCAGCCCACAAGTGAAGGGGTAGGCCCTGATCATGCAACATCGCCCGTGCAGCACCCACGATCGTTCTGTTCTTCCGCTCAGCCACCCCATTCTGCTGTGGTTTATGGGGTGCGATGAGCTCTCTCCGAATCCCTTCTGCGCTGCAAAAGTATTTGAATTCAGCCGAGATGAATTCACCACCATTGTCGCTCCTAAGAGCCTTCACCTGCTTCCCTGATTCCTTCTCTACCAGCGCCTTGAATTCACAGAACTTAGAAAATGTCTCGCTCTTCTTCTGCATAAAGAAGATCCAGCACTTCCGAGAGAAATCATCAACAAAGATCACGTAGTACTTGTGCTTTGTTGTCGAAGCTACAGAGAAAGGACCACACACGTCTGTGTGAACTCTCTCAAGGATCGTTGTGGCGTGACTATCCTTCTCGTGAAAGGTGGCTTTCACATACTTCCCTAAAGTACACCCCTTGCACTGATCTAACTGCGCAAGAGTGCCCTTAGGAAGCCCAGTAGAAATCTGCTGCAGTATCTTCAAAGCTCCGTGGTGAAGGTGGCCCAATCTCCTGTGCCACAGTTCGCCCTCATCATCCCGGCTCACCACTTCTCCCGCCTTGCATGCCATTGCTGCGCATCCATCTACTTGTAACTGATAAAGGTTCTTGGTTCGAACCCCTATCTTCTGGGTCTCTCCAGTAGTCTTACTGGGCAGGAAGGCCTTTCCTTCGCTGAAGACCACATCATACCCCTTATCTTCCAACATCGCCACAGAGATCAAGTTCTTCTTCAATCCAGGTACATGCATGACATCCTTCAACACGAAGGGTTTACCAGACTCCCTCTGAAAGGATATGGTACCAATACCAGTCGCACTGTATCTACCATCATCGACCATCTCGATGTGCACGCCCAGATCTTTGTCCTCCAAATCTGAGAACAAATCCCGATCTCCCGTCATGTGAAATGATGCACCACTGTCCAAGAACCACACTGATCCCATCACACTTGAAACCAAGCATGCGATCAGTGAAAATTCAAGCTCGAACTGCGAAGCCAAAGCCTCTCCATCTGCAAATCTTCCCGCTTGCTTTTTTTTCTTCTTCTTTGGACAATTGGTGGCATAATGTCCGTGATCATGGCAGTGAAAACACTTCACTTTCGCCATGTCTTGCTTCTTGCCCTTTTCATCGGAATGAAAAGTTTTCTTACCCTTCCCCTTCTTTGCTTTGGCAGCCAAAGCACAATTTTCTTCATCAGCTCCCTTTGATGAAGATCCGTCCCTGGTAGTCCTCCTTATCTCCTCTTGCATGAGATCCGCCCAAAGGCGCTCCCATCCCATAAACTTCTCCCGACCATTGACACTATCTTGATATGAATGCCAAGCCTTCGGAAGACCAAGGAGAGCCAGGTCGACCATGTCCTCATCTTCGACAGTCACCCCCACACTTCCCTGCTCATCTTTGCATTGAGTGAACTTCGTGAGGTACTTGGTGATACTGTCGCCTTTCTCCATATTGATGTTTTTGAGCTTATCTTTGAGTGCCATCTTCCTTTGGTCGCTCTTACTCTGGAATAGATCCGTCAAAGCTTTCCACATTAAATATGGAGAAGCTTTTCTATGCAGGCTGGATACAATATGATCCTTGACGCCCTCCAACAGAATCCTTCGACATTTCGCCATCTTCTTTTGCCAAGCTTTGACTTCAGCAGGATCAGTGGGCTTTTGGAAATCCGTATCTAAGAACTCCTTCAGTCCATTATCTTCTAATACTGCCTCCATGCGATCCTTCCATGCAACATAATTCGAACTGCCTTCAAGAGCATATTCGAGTTGCAAACCGTTTAAAGACATTTTCAACTCCGGCACCAAGAAAACAAAACTGCTGCAAAATTCGAATTCCAAGCTCAAAGCTCAACCGCTCTTGATCTTCTGAGAACAAATTATTTCTAGCATAGAGATCGACTGCAGGGGCATTTACTGGATATATCACCTTTCAAAGGAAAGGATGGATCCAGAGGCTACCTGGCCTGCATGCAGACTCTGTCTGCCGAAATAAATTTGTAATTACAGTGATGATCAATCTCTGCTTCAATAGCTCTGATACCATGTAGAAATTTGCTGAATAAAGAAGATTTATCCACTGAGATTATCTTGATCACATATCAATTCGAATTCATATGCAACACATAATCTCTTCCACTCAGATCATCACACATGCGGAAATAAAACAAGCGGTATGCGATCAAAAAGATCATCAAAACATCACACACATTACACAGTATGTATGGGGAAAGCTTATAGCTAAAAACCCCGCAGCTATTGTGTATATTATAATGGAGAAAACATGTAACAAAATCATTACAATACTCCTCACAAGTACTCAATACTATCTCATGAAGTTACACACAAACTAGCTTGGTTTTGAACAAGTCACAGGTTCAAAACACATCCACTAATTTCCTGCCTCTATTGTGCAATCAAGGCTGGTATAATGAGAGATCCAAGGTTCGAATCTCCTTGGCTTGAAAACGCAATAATCATGGGAAATTCCTTCAAGTGTGGTGCAAATCTCATGCACAACTGATGTCACAACTGATAGCTATCTCAACCCTTTCATCTACCTCTTTCACTGGTCTCCACTGAACTGTCCATGCACTGTAGTGAACTGATGTGTTCTTGAGTTGAATAATGAGTTACTAATTAATGAATTAAATAATATTTAATTCACTCCACTCATTACTAGTTTATTAGCTAGTTAAACTAATCTCAACCAGTTCAACTAAGTTAAACCGAACACAACTCCACCAACTGTCTCATCAACTCCACCAAACTTCTGCCACTGAAGTCCTAACTGAAGTCAACCATGCATGAGCTCACCAAACCCCTGGGAATAGCGTAATTCCTCTGTCAGATGCATGAGCCACTTCTGTAGCTCGAACTGAAGTGCTCCAAGAGAGTAAACTGAAGTTTAGAGTCCAAATATTATTAAGGGTAAATAATATTTGACTTCCCTATTTTTAGGATAGGCAGTCTAAAAATAGACTTCAACCTATATGTCTAAAAATAGAGGTCCATCTATTTTTACCAACATGACCAATAATCCAAGAATAACATACTGCAACCCCTGGACCATGTTCCATATGTCTAAAAATAGACATAGTCTAAAAATAGACTTTGCGCCAAAATTTGCCTGCGGGCCCACTTAGTGAAGGCGACTTCATTTCACTAAGCTCCATCATCTTGCTGCATTTTCAACATCACTTTGGTTTCAATAGAATTTATAATAATACCCTATGGCCATAGCTAATAATGTGGTAAACATCTATAAGACCATATTCTTTTGGTTTGATTAAATATCTCATTATCAACTTTTTGAGTTAAGTTCCAAAAATTTTCAAATTTGTATATTTAATAATGCTCTTTTTTTTTATTTACATATTGATGGTATTCTTCTTAACAAGAGTCTCATGTTTGTTATACAGATTCACTTGGAAAATATAGAAAAGTAAGAGTGAAAATAATCAATAACGATTGTTTAAAAGACAAATTTTTAAACAAACTATTGTAATAAAAATCTAACCCTTACTCTTGAGCAAAGTTTTAATTTTTAAATTATATTAAATATTTATTAATGATTTTTAAATTTAAAATAATCAGCATCCATGTATATTTATAATTAAATAGGTAATATCTAGACCATTGTGGTAATAAAATTCTAACCTTTATCACTGCACAAAGCTTTTATTTTTTATTATATTAAATATTATATTAATAAATTTTTAAGTTTAAAATAAATTCTTAATCTTTTAAAATAATAAAAAATATTTTGTTTTTATTTTTATATAAATATTTTCCTTTTTTAATAAAAATAAGTTTTTCCATTTTAATAAATGAGTTATACTCTAATAATCTATGCACAGTTTTGAATGGAAGATTGGAGAAATCTAAGGAAAATGTTCAAGTTTCCAATAAGAATATAATTTTAATTAATAGCATTCTCTTAAATTCCAATTCTAAAGAATTTTTCTTAATATGATTTCTTAATTATTATATAATTCTGAAATTCTTAAATATAATTGGTTAATTGTTATATAATTTTGGATGACAACATTTTCCTTGGAAAGCACAAATGGCGGTGTAAGCACAGCTCACACTATCTCCCTCTCCAACCAGCACTACATTTTAGACCTAGTTAATCGACATGCTGAAAAACTTTGATGAAAACTATGATTAATTTGATTATATATTTTAGTAACCCATTTTCCTTTTCAAAAAATATAAAAATAATACACTTTTACTTTAATAATCCACAAAGGTAATTTTGATTTAAGTGTTCAATTTTATATTGAACAATATATGGATGAGCTTATGCAAGGCTGCTAAAGGGAAGTGTATGTCTTCCACCATTGATAACCATGTGGTAGGATGAAAGATCCTTGAAGAAATATAGTATGAAGATAGAAACATGACATGAAGCAAGGCCAGATGAAAAACTAATGAATCACTTTCTGATGTAAGGAATGATGACATGACTCATGGATGAAAGTGATGGATGGTTTGTGCCCTATGAAGAAGTTCCAAAAGATGAAGAGTCCATAATGAAGAAGAAATTAATCACATCAAAGAAAGGAGTTCTTTAGAGCAGCTCGTTGTCCCATTATTCCCACCCGAGGAGCTGCTGCAAGTCATTGATTAAGAGGGCGCTTGGAAATAAGTTTCTTACTTGGTAGAAACTTAGAAATTCATAAGCCAAGAGGGAGTTTAGGAACATTCCTTATGTAGGAATGAGTACATTCCTTTATTTGAATCTTTCCTCCCTAATTTAGAGGGAGAGATAGAGATGCCATTCTAGACTTCACATAGGAATACATAATGCAGGATTGTGTAATCATCTGGCATCTAATACTCTTTGAGTATGTAGTAAGGCATCCAATACAAGAGGAGTCATGAAAGGACCAATATTCTTTGAGGAATGGGAATCCAAGATAAGAATAGTCCTAAACATATTCTGAGAGAACCAGGGTAGGGTATCTTCTGAAAGAGACAATGATGAGTGTGTCTATTAAATCATTGGTCTCTCTAGAATTGAGCTCAAGATATCATGAAGAGATGGAACTATTAGTCAAGGCTTTGCTATGTGAAAATGCTAGTTGATATGATTCTATAAAGATGGGTTACCAATCTGATTCTTCTTATGATAAATTATTCAAATTGAGAATGACCAAGTACCATTATGAATACCTCCCTAGTTAAGAGGGAGTGTTGAAAAGTGTAACTAGGTTCAGTCTTCATAATGACATGTAATTGTGACTTAAATGATGTAATGAAATTATTTTTGTAAGCCTTGATTCATGGGTTTCATGAGTAAGTGATTTTACAACATTAGGATTTTTCATCTAGAATCAAAGAACTAATTTAATGTATGAAGAGCTCTTCTTGAGCCTGTGTAAAGGTATATTAGTCTATAGAAGTCTCTAGAATCCCTCCAAAGACAAGAACAATATCCCTTGTGAAGTCGGCCTCCAAACTAAGATAAAAATATTCATCTTGGATCACTTAAAAGGAAACACCCATTCGAATACTCAGGTTGGCTTAAATACGTGAACGAACTACTATATAAAGGAGGCTAGGCTCCTCTCATTTAAAAAATTCATAGGTTCAGATCTCCTATGAATTTTCGATGGTTTAGTATAGAAAAACATTTGGTGATATCTCTCTATTTTCGTATGGGTATGACAAAGATAAAATTGGATCTTTGGCATAGTAAGAGAGTTTGGATTCCTATGAGATTTTCAGTGGATGTTCAATGTCAACAACTCAAATATTTTTATGAAGGAGAAAAGTGATGGGCTCGACCTCTATTATAGTCATCAAGGAAAAGTGACTCAGTGAAGGAACAATGAAGTATATCTTTGTCTCTGTGTAGTAAGGTATCATTGATAACATGACAGTTCTTTGAAACTAAAATTTGTTAAAGGTATTATCTTTGTGGTGAAGATATCAGTGCCAAATATTTAATGAGGATCTTAGTGGTAAGGAAATTGGTGCTATCAAGATATTGGTGTCAAGAATGAAATATTTGAGCGTCAAGGAAGATATTGGTATCAAGAGAATGATGAAAATCTCAATGGAAGAGGATTTTCAAGGAGAACATGTGTCTTGTTCTTGGAGTGACTACTAGGTCAAGGGCCTTGGTCTTGGTATTCATCAATTGGAATCTCTATAAGAATAATTTGTGTAGGTTTTCCTCTCAAAGAGTGAGAGGTTTTGGCCCTGACTCGTAGCCTACATGTTGTGTCCCTTGTCTATTTTATATTCATGCATTGGTTACTGTTTAATGAAGAAGAACAATAATAATCTAACAAGAATAATATCCTAATCTAAATAAGTTAAAAATCCTTCACAAACAATCATTAATGTAGAGAAATATACTAATGTAAATGCCCTCGATTTCTCAACATTACATAGCATGAAAGATAATATGGAAAGATATATTTATCCACGAATAGTAAAAATTCGCATTAAATAAAGTCATATTACAATATTCCAATGTTATTACTCCTATATAGGATCTATATCTATGCATGCATTATTGGAAAATATTACAACATTTTATAATTCATATTACATTACATTCCCATTTTTTAAAAGCATGTTCATCATGAGAATATCTTGATTCTCATGTGATCCAAATTGATATTATACAAAACATTCCTCATAAAAATTGTTTTTAATTAAAACAGAGTGTTAACAACTTTTCTACCTTACAATGATTTGTCATTTGGAAATCCTAATTTTTTCAACTAAGCTAGATATGTTGTCCATAAATGTCTCCTTTCAATGGTCATGCTGACTCTAACTATGTATTTGTTCAAATTGGTCTTGTTCCTAATGATAGAAGAACACATCATCCAAAATAAGCTTAGTGTGTATTAGCAACATGAACAAAGTCTTTGTTCCATCTTTGGTGAGGCAATACTTGGGAGATATTTTCCTGTAATAACATCTCAACAACCCACACAACTTGAAGCAACCCTTCATCAATTTATTAATAAAATAGACTAAAGAGGTTAGATTCTACGTTAAATTACAAGAAAAAAATACATAATAAGGATGATATACAAAAGGAAATTTACTTTAGTCAATAGAGGCCGATGAAGTGACATGGCATGGCTTTTGAAGTCAAAATAATAGGGAAATATAGGGAAAATAGATGCAAAAGAATGCCAAATCTATCTCCCAACATAATATAGATGGATTATTTCACCCATGATGCATGTAGAGAGTAATATATAGAGGGTGAGCACTTTAAGGAGGTGTATCAAGGGTTAAAAGTCTATATTCATGCTGGTGATGGTCACTTCATAGTTTATTAACATCCCTAGAATGAGTTATTCTACATGGTGGAAAATTTATGTGCTACTAAAGGTGAGAAAATGTATCTGATTACAAAGGCTCACACCTCTACAATTGTATGGAATTTTTGTGTAGGGAAGAAAGTGGTGAACTTATAGAAATATGTGTGTTGGACAAAAATTCAAGAAGATGTAGCTAGGATGATAACAGGATGTATGTTTTGCTATACCAACAGATTAGTAATAGGAAGAAATTTCTATAACGTCCCTTACATATACCCACTCGTCCTTGGGAAATAATTTCCATGGAATCTATAGAGGTTTACCAATAAATATGAAGGGAAATTACCACATATTCGTTGTACTTGATAGGCTTGGTAAGATGTGCATTCTAATACCCTATAAAAATAATATTAGAGGGAAAGATGTAGCAAAATGTTTCTTTTAATGGTTCTGGGTACACTTTGGTATACCCAGGAGTATTTCTTTAGAAAGGGACACTATGTTTCTTACTTCATTTTGGAGTAAAATGTGGGAGAATATGGACATGAATTTGAAGAGGTTTATAGAATTCCATCCACATAAAAATAGGTAATCAGGAGTAGTCATCAATACTTTGGTGCAACTTTTAAGGGGTTACATTCATAAACATATGAAGACTTGGGATGAAAGTATAGTATATATGCAACATTATTATAATAGAGTGGTCCAAAATTCTATTACTATGTCCCTATTTATTTTTTTGTATTTGGAGATTACACATAGGAAGTAAGGAAGAGTGAAGGAGGATCTCTCAGGGGATGCTTGAAGGGGAGAAACAATTGTTGAGAAGATCAGGGAGATCCATTTGTAAGTATAATAGATGTTAAAAAAGTCATAGGAAAAGTACAAGAACAAGCATGATCACCATAGGATATATAGGACATTTAGAGTGAGAGACAAAATATGGTTATAATTAAGCATGGAGAGGCTACATAGTTCTAGTAAGAAAATTGAGCCTTTACAATATGGTTATTTTGAGATAATGGAACGGTGCGAGATAATTCCTACAAACTTAGTTTACCCCAAAAAGTGTGCATTTCCTTAGTGTTGAATATGGAAAATATCAAACACTACGAGCCTTCCACTCTATATAGGAAAAGGTGTAGGTCCCACCTTTCATAGAGAACTTATCTCCAAAAGCTTGGGTAGACTTGAAAGAGGATGCATTGTTGTAGAATAGGCCTATAACTACAAGAAAATGGAAGCATGATCTTTTGGATATTGGGTTCAATTGAAAGCTTCCAGTTATGTATAAATGGATCTCTATCAAGAAGGTAGAGGAAAAAATTCCTCACCTCATTCAGTACATATTTTGGGACCAAAATCCTATGATACTTATTGGATCATTATATTAGTTTTCATACATCTCGATGCTTTTAGAATGGAAAATTTTGAGGAATCAACTTATAGAAGCAGTTTTATTGACCAAACATAGTTTGGAGAATTTGGGTCTATAAAATTTTGTTTACATTTTGAGGCCTTAAGTGATGTTTGTTTAGAGGAAAAACCCATAACTAAAGTGTTAAGCTTCATTATGTTACTCTACATTGAGATACCTTTCTAATGGTGAAAGAAATATGTTAACCAGAGTTTGGATAACATAATTACACCTCTTGGATGTTTACCTATCATGATTCACCACCATAATTCTAGAGGATGCCATGTGTGTTGGAAATACTGAGCGGGGGGGGGGGGGGGTGAATCAGTATTCCTTCCAATTAGAGCATTAGTTAATATTCAATTATTATCAGTGTTTGTACAATGATAGCAGCAAACAAGAGGAACACAAATGCACATAGTTTTTAAGGTGGAAACCCACTCCAGGAAAAAAACCACCTAATGCTTTTCTAGTAATTCTTTAATATTCAATTCCAATTGAAAATAAAGCTCCAACTTCCTAGAATCTAGAAAAGCATTCTTCTCCAGCTCCCACTGGATGGACGCTCCAATGCCTAAGATTGTTCAATAGTCAACTGAACGGATGCCCCAACACCCGATGAGCTACAACTCACCCTAGCACCACCCTACCACCCTATAGAAGAATAAAAGAAGAATGGACTCCCGTACCAGGGAAAATGGTCCACTTTACAATGATATAGAATGATGTAGAACAAGAAGATATACTAGACCATAACCCCAACTTTGACACAACCACCTAATGATGATCCTAGACCTCCAAACACTGCCTCTTCAAACCTTGGCAGATAGACACTAGTACAATTTGTACAATAATGTATTTACAATGACTAAGTACAATGATACCTTTAGAATGATTGTATGCAGTGCTGCCCACTTGAAGACTTCATATTATGAACTTCTTGCTGTTGTTATGCACCTTGGTTGCTGATATTTTCATGCTACCCTTTGCTACACCTTGCTTCATTTTTCTTCTGTAGAAATTCTGGTCCTTTGCAACCCTTGACAACACATAATCTAGCTTTTTCTTGCCTTCTAGGAGCTCAATATTGAATCTATTGTGTCTCTGTTATTTCATATCCTCAATATCTGATTTTCAGCCTTGTAGTATTCCTCTGAGTCATCTTTCCAATGCCACACGTCTGACCCAATTTGGATTCTTCAAGAGAGATTTATACCCAATCTCTCACAATGCCCTAATTATGGACTGTTTCAGAAGAGCGCACTTGTACAGCGTGCCACGTGTCACCGTTTCTTCATTTTGATCTAAAATTGATAGAGCTCAAAGTAAATACTGTGAAATATCCACCAATTTTTACAAAATTCCAATCCAATACTCAGAGAGAGAGTTATGACGAATTTACCAAGGTCACTTCTTTGAGATGAATTTCAGGAGCCCGCAAAAACCCTGACTTCCACAGACCATATCTCAAAAAATATTGCGCACCTTAATTTGAAATTTTTACTGAAGCTTCCTCAGGATTTTGGATTCACCTCATAAAAATTTCAGCTTTTGAACCTTCGTATAAAAAATGTTAGAGCGAAAATTCCACGATGACCTGTTTCAGATGGCCGAATCCCTTGCATAAGGAGGAAATGAAGATCACAATTTATATGAATGATTAAGTTGAGAGGGGCTTCAAAAAGTGAACGTGGGAGGGATTTTAGGAGCTTAAAAAATATTAATTATTAATTTTCAATGACCCATGTCCCAACCCCATGGGGTTTTAGCCCACTAACTGGGGGTACAAAATTCAAATATGAATATCTCTCAAACCGTGAAGAATTACATGGTGTGCCATATATCAACGAAAACATATCGAAAAGTAGAAACCATCAAAATCATTACTGACATAGAATATATTAATTTGGTAGGTCAAAATTCCCATGCAATATCGGGTTAGCCCCTGGTGCTGCTTGGGTTGACATCAATGACAACCGCTGATCAAAAATCTCCCCCTTTGGCATTGATGGCAACACAAGTACTCCCTCTGCGATCATGACACCTCTTCCTATAACATTCTCTCCCCTTTTTACATCAATGGCAAAGCGTAACTCCCCCTGAAACACAACCATCCTACGGACCTGTACACACTTCCACTCGCGCTGACACGCAACCGTCCTGCAGACCTGTACACACTTCCACTCCCCCTAACACAAAACCGTCCTGCAGACCTGTAATCTACTTCCACTCCCACTTTATATTCTTAAAAGGAAAATCTAATGAGAAATTGGGAGAATCCCAAGGTTCTGGGGAAGATATTCCAATGCTGGTGAATATTTAATATGTGATTCTTTTGGTGCTGCTTGGAATCTTGCTACTTGTCCAACTGCTTGCATAACATCTGGTTGGGAGGCTGTTACATATAGAAGACTACTAATCATAGATCTATACAACCTTTGATCCACATCCTTATATGAGTCATCTATGCTCAATTTGCAACTTGTTACCATTGGAGTAAGGATGGGTTTGCAATCTTCCATTTTAAATTTCTTGAGCATTTCCTTGATGTACTTGGCTTGACATATAAATATTCCTTTCTCTTGATGAGATATTTGAAGCCCTAAGAAGTATGTCAGCTCACCAAGTAAAGACATCTCAAAATCACTTTGCACCTTTGTAGCAAACTTCTTACTTAGTCAATCATCATTGCTACCAATTATTGTATCATCCTCTTTAGCTATTAGACATGCTTTAGTTTCTTCATCCAGAACATATATGTCGTTTGGAGCTCGACTTCCTGTAGCCACAATTTCACCATACACGCCTTTCCTGATTTCACATTTCATGGAGTTGAATAGTATTGTGTGTCCTTGATCACACATTTGTCCAACACTAAGCAGATTGTGATTCATGTTTTCAACCAATAGAACATTCTTGGCTAGAGCATCTTTGCTTCCGAGAGTGAAAATACCTGATCCTATAACATTTGAAGATCCATCATTTCCAAAGGACACGGTTCCGTACTTCTTCTCTTTCAGAGATACAAATTTATTTCTATCTCCAGTCATATGCGTTGAGCAACCGCTATCAACCTACCACACATCTTTGTTCTTTTGAGCCTTGAAAGAGAGAGCACAATTATCATTCTTCTTCTTCTTCCATGTTTGTTCGTTCTGTGGCTTCGAAGATTCTTCTGGAGGATTTTCAAGTCTACAGTCTTTGGCTATGTGTCCAAAGTCTCAACGTTTGTAACATTCAATATTATTTCTTAAATGTTAAAATCTATTGATGTTTCGCTGAGTCCTGGGAGGTTCATATTTGACAGATCTCCTGGAATTGTATTCGTTCCTAGGGTACGTTCGACATTCTACAGCTTTATGACCAAATTTTCCACATGAATAACAGTAGCCATAAAAAATATGTTGGTACCTGGATGGAAATTTTTGTCAAGGAATTGTCTTCCAAGTCTGTTCTTGCGAATCTTGTCCAATGAAGTCTACATGCATGTCAGATCTCATAGGTTCATTGTATTTTGTTGTAGAAGGTCCTTCTTCTTCTTCTTTCTAACCAATGTCAGTTTTGTCGTTGTAAGATCGTTGATTGTTGATGAGTTCTTCTAATGCCCTTTAGCTGTTGGCATAGTTTTGGATAGGTTTTCCTTTCTTCACTTCCTCACACAGAGAGACTACTTCGGCTTCTAATTCTTCCCTTTCTTGTTTTCTTTATTCCAACTTATTTTGAAGTGACTCTTCAATGCATTTGTGTTCTTCTACTTCAATTTTGAGACCTTGAACTTGTTCTTCAAGAGTTTTGGACCAGATCTTCTTCGCCTTGAGATCTTTTATAAGCTTGATTGCTTCCTCATAAAATTTGTCTATGGTCCATCCTTCTTCTTCATTGTTTGATACCTCTTGCTTATTGTGATTGGGTTTATTATGCTTGGCCATAAACAATACTTTCTCATTGGCGTCTTCTTCACTATCATTATCTTCATCAGATGATGAGCTATCTTCTTTAGAGAGAAAGTTCCTTTTGGATCCTTGCTTGTTGAATTTCTTAAAGCCTTTCTTTCTTTTTGAGTTTCCATTACTTTTGTTTGGACATTTTGCTGCAAAATGCCCAAACTCATTACAGCTAAAACATATCAATGGAAGTTTACCTTTGAATTTCCACTTACCAATTTGTAGTTTTCTCGTGAAGTAAGCATATTCTTCATCTGAAATACCTTCTTCATCATCTCCCTTTTCTTCACACTTGCAAGTGCATGTTTTTTCAATTGAAGGTTGTTTATCCTTATTGGTTTTCTTGGATGCAAAAAACGCAGTTTCTAGATGCGAAGTACCCTCTTCTTCATCAAGTCTCATTTCATATGCTATGAGAACTCCATGTAATTCCTCTTTGCTGAGTTTGTCCAGATTTGTACTGTATTCTAAGACCGATACCTTTGGGTTGAATCTCCCTGGTAATTTTCTAAGAATCTTCCGTATAATAGTCTTCTTGTCAACTGGATCTCCCAATCCTTCCAGAGTATTGGTTATTTCATCAATGTATTGAAAGTATGCAACAATGTTGCAATCTTCTTTCATTCTGAGTTGCTCAAATTTTTCTCTATAGATTTGAAGCTTTGCTTCTTTGACATTTGAGTCACTTGCATATATATTCTCAAGCTTGTCCCATACATTTTTGGTGGTTTTACAACCCAACACCTTATGATAAGCAGATTCAATAAGTCCACTGATAATAATATTCTTTGCTTTTGCATCATTTACCAAATTCTTCTTACCTTGTTCATCCGTGGTTGATGTAAATCCATTTTGAATAGTGTCCCATACTTTGTAACCTTGCGCCAAGAGATAGACCTCCATTCTTCCTTTCCAAAGTGCATAATTATTTTCATTGAATAGAGGTACACCATTCTTGGTATGCTCCATGACCTCCTTCCAGCTGTTAAATTGCTATTGAAGGAACCAAGCTCTGATACCAATTGTTGGAAATACTGAGAGGGGGGGTGAATCAGTATTCCTTTCAATTAGAGCATTAGTTAATCTTCAATTATTATCAGTGTTTGTACAATGATAGCAACAAACAAAAGGAACACAAATGCACACATTTTTTAAGGTGGAAACCCACTCTGGGACAAAAACCACCTAATGCTTTTCTAATAATTCTTTAATATTCAACTCCAATTGAAAATAAAGCTCCAACTTCCTAGAATCTAGAAAAGAATTCTTCTCCAGCTCCCACTGGATGGACGCTCCAATGCCCGAGATTCTTCAATAGTCAACTGAACGGATGCTCCAACACCCAATGAGCTACAACTCACCCTAGCACCACCCTATAGAAGAATAAAAGAAGAATGGACTCTCGTACCAGGGAAAATGGTCCACTTTACAATGATATAGAATGATGTATAAGAAGAAGATATACTAGACCATAACCCCAACTTTGACACAACCACCTAATGATGATCCTAGACCTCCCAACACTACCTCTTCAACCCTTGGCAGATAGACACTAGTACAATTTGTACAATAATGTATTTACAATGACTAAGTACAATGATACTTTTAGAATGATTGTATGCAGTGCTGCCCACTTGAAGAATTCATATGATGAACTTCTTACTGTTGTTATTCACCTTGGTTGCTACTCTTGTCATGATACCCTCTGCTACACCTTGCTTCGCTTTTCTTCCATAGAAAGTCTGTTCCTTTGCAACCCTTGACAACACATGATCTAGATTTTTCTTGACTTCTAGGAGATCAATATTGAATCTAGTGTATCTCTGTTATTTCAGATCCTCAATATCTCATTTTCAGTCCTACAATATTCCTCTAAGTCATCTTTCCAATTCCATAGGTATGACCCGATTTGGATTCTTCAAGAGAGAGTTATACCCAATCTCTCACAATGCCCTAATTATGTACTATTTTAGCAGAGCGCACTTGTATGACGTGCCATGTGTCACTGTTTCTTCATTTGAATCTGAAATTGATAGAGCACAAATTAAAGACTATGAAATCTCCACCAATTTTTACAAAATTCCAATCTGATACTCAGAGAGAGAGTTATGACTAATTTACCAAGGTCACTTCTTTGAGATGAATTTCAGGAGCCTGCAAAAACCCTGACTTCCACAGATCATATCTCGAAAAATTTTGCGCACCTTGATCTGAAATTTTTATTGCAGCTTCCTTAGGATTTTTGTTTCGCCTCCTAAAAATTTCAGCTTTTGAACCTTTGTAAAGAAAAAGTTAGAGTGAAAATTCCACGATGGCTTGTTTCAAATAGTCGAATCCCTTGCATAAGGAGGAAATGAAGATCACAATTTATATGAATGCTTAAGTTGAGAGGGGCTTCAACAAGTGAACGTGGTAGGGATTTTAAGAGCTTAAAAAATATTAATTATGACTTTTCAATGACCCATGCCCCAACCCCATGGGGTTTTATCCCATTAACTGGGAGTACAAACTTCAAATATGAATATCTCTCAAACCGTGAAGAATTACATGGCATGCCATATATCAACGGAAACATCTCGAAAATTAGAAACCATCAAAAGAACTATTGACCTAGAATATATTAATTTGGTAGGTCAAAATTCCCATGCAATATTGGGTTAGCCCCTGGTGTTTCTTGGTTTGACATCAATGAAAACTGCTGATCAACAATGTGAACCCCAATTATCTATGGAAAATGGGATAGCCACATGGAGACTGTGAAGAAGAATCTATAAGGGTTAAGTTGTTAAGTCTACTTGATAGTTGAAGGAGTCAAACTTAACTCCTAATTGGATATGGGAATCCTTAAAACAAATTCCAAAGTGGGAATCCTATGAATAATAACCATTATATTATGAAACATAATATAATATATAAATTGAATAGGCCACAATTTTGGAGAATGTTATTATTGGTTATATAGACGTGTAAGTTAATGAACCCATATATTTTATGGTGTTTAGATAAGAATACTTTAATACTCTGATGATAGTAGTTCTGCTTGAATTCCTATTAGTTAGAATGGAGAGACTAAATGGATTTTCCAACTCTAATTATGATAAGTAATTTAAGTATCATCTCAATTTTTTACATATGATTTTTCATAAAAGTCCAAACCATTTAAATTTTTAATTAATATTGGTCATTGTAGAGCCTCTTCTAAGGGGTTGGCATTAGGATAAAAAGGGAAAAGGAAAAAAGGAGGATGAAGGAATCATTTTTAAATGGATTTTAATGAATGTGCATTGATATATGATGTTAAATTTGTGAATAAAATATGCAATAATTTCATTTTTTAACTTTGATATATGTCATACTTTGCAATAGTTGTAGTTCCCTATTTTGGTCGAAGACCCATGCTTTGGGATGACATCTCTTAGTAGAAAGTTTAATCAACATTGGTTATTCCTGATACATGAGGGCATATGTATCCTAAATTCTCTCTTTTATCGGGATTCTCCTAAGGGAAATGAGTTATCTACTTTAGCATCAAGAATTATGTTCTTAACATTTTTGGAAAGACCCTCCTTGTATAGCAATTTAACCATAATTATAATAGTAATGATGCTATAATTCTAGAGGATTCCATGTCAACCCTCATTATTAATGGAAAACGGGCTTACCACATGGAGACTATGAGGAAGAATCTATAAGGGTTAAGATTGTAACTCTAGTTGACAGTTGAAGGAGTAAAACATAACTCCTAATAGGACATGGGAACCCTTAAAAAAATCTCAAAATAATAGGAATCCTATGAATTATAAGCATTAGACGATGAAAAGGAATATAGAATAGGCTGCAATTTTGGAGAATGTCATTATCGGTTATCTAGAAGTGTAGGTTGAGGAATTCATACGTTCTATGTTTGATAGATAAGAAGACCTTAATACTCTAATTATATTAGTTCTACTTGAATCCCCATTAGTTAGAATGGAGAGATTACATGGATATGAAAACACTAATTACGATAAGGAATTTAAGAATCATCTCAATTTTGTACATATTATGTTTCATACATATCCAAACCATTTCACTTTTGAAGTAATATTGGTAATTGTATAGGCTCTTATAAGGCAGTGGCATGAGGATTAAAAAAGGGAAAGGGAAAAATAAAGATGAAGGAATAAATTTAAGAGGGATTATAATGAATGTACTTAAAAACAATTATCGAATTTCGGATTTTGGGTGAAGTCCTCCAAGATCTAAATAATCGAAATACAAGAAGAAAAGAGGAGAACGCACGATAAAAAAAACTAGAAAGATTTTTTTTTTATTAAAACAAAGAATAATTGTAAAATCTATATTGTGGTGGAAAATTTGTTCTTTTACAAAGTGTGACTTGTTACTTGTAGTATTTTTTAGTTACAATACCATGGGTAAATTCCATGGGTGGGTAGATACCATGGGTGAATGAATACCATGGGTATATGCCACTTACAATACCATGAGTGGATAAATACCATGGGTGGGTGCCACTTACAATACCATGGGTAGATTCCATGGGTGCATGAATACCATGGGTGGATAAATATCATGGTTGAATGAATACCATAGATAGATGCCACTTTCCATTTAGATAATTCCTCCCTCCTTTAGAGGAAATGGTCCCCATTGTGTGAAGTTACATCCTGAGAAGTTTGTGTTGAATATAAAGAGCCACTAAAGAGAATAGTTTTGTGTCTTTAAACCATAACCATGATAAACAAAGATCTAAGGATAGAGATACCCTGTAATTCATGTGACCAACTGTGATACTAACAATGTGCACCCTAAAAAATGGAATTCGGTGAAGTGTGGGTTTGTGGATGACCCATTACCATGAAAAACCAAGATTCGACGATCGAGATTCCTTGTAATATTTATGACCAACTATGATACTAAAAATGTGTGGCCTACCAAATGGGCTTCGATGACAAGTATTTTGTGTGATTGACCCATAGCCATGATGCTGACTATTGATGAATTAAAAGGTGCCTAAATATTTTGGGACGGGAGGTCACATCTCCAAATAACCTAAGCTGCATGCTTCTATGTTGAAACTGATGAATGTGAAATAGGTTCCTACTAAATCGGGTGGGAGGGCACGTCTCCAAAGGGAATCCTCTTTGAATGTTGCTCCATATATAAACACTAATTTAAAATGGGCATAACTCGGTCAATATAACTCAGAATATTTATTATAACCTATTTTTAGAAATATAATGACCATTCTACATCATCCCATGTGATTGAAATCTCTATCTAAACACTCTGGAAACTCATATTCTCACTACAATTGTCCCTCCATCACACAAATTCTGAAAAAAAATGCCTGATTTTAAATCAACGATATCTCCCTCATCCGAGCTCTGATGCGACAATTATTTTTTTAATAGAATTATTATTCAAAAGGAGCTCAAATATGAAATTTTTTTTCTTTTGAAATTCTTCAAAAAAACTGCAAAAAATTATAGGAGAGCCACCGTCCATGAATTTTTGTCAGAAACGTTTTTGCAACACAACTGATTTTAAATCAACAATATCTCCCTCATCTAGACTCCGATTCGGGCAATTTGTTTTTTGAATTTGGGTATTTTTTTCACAAGGAATATAGATATGTTATTTTTTTAATAATTGTTTCACCAAAATTTTTAGATCTGATCTACAAACTCACTACCCAAAAAATTCTTGCAAAAAATGGAAAAAAAAGAAATATTCCCGCTTTGCCCAAGAAAGTGCTCTAATAAAAGTGATCCGAATCTTTAGGGGAGGCCCCAAAGATCTAAATTTTTTAAATTACAGAGAAAACAGGAGAACACATAGTAAACAAAATCACAAATAAAATTTATTTTTATTAAAATAGAGAATAACTGTAAAATCTACATTTTGGTGTACAATCTGTCCTTTTTTTTTAGTTACAATACCATAGATAAATTCCATGGGTGGGTAAATACCATGGGTATATGCCACTTACAATACCATGGGTAGATAAATACCATGGGTGTATAAATACCATGGGTATATTCTATGGGTGGATGAATACCATGGGTGTAGGTTTTAACCCTGTACAGAAATGATCCACAAACGAATCTTAAAAACAGAAAATAAACAATAGCGAGAGCATAAAACATAAAACATATATACATAGAGATTTTCCCCTGGATCCCAAATCGGGATGACCAACTTGATTTTTCATTATACTCCTTTCAGTGTTACAACACATATATATACATGCCGAAGCATACATAAACCCCAATCCATTAACCCTGGATTAGAACATAACCATAGTTCCCTTGACCGGATCTACAAAAGGCCAGGGGCTGAAAAACCATCATCCCCCAAAACCATGTGAAAACCCATGCACAAAACCAAGGGTGGGTCCACCCACCGAAAAAAAAAATCCTGGGGCGTTGCCCCGGACCCTGATAGGGGGGGCTGCTGCCCCCCCTCTGACCCCACTGCTGCACCTAGTGCAACGTATAACATGTATGACTAATTGTGGAAAGAATATAACACATACCCAACATTCTCCCACTTGTTGTTTTCTTTTTGCAGGGGGCCACAGGAGAGCCTAATAATCATTCCAGCTCTGCAACGTCCATTGTTTCTCTACACCAAGAGAACTTATGAGTGCTCATAGACTTTGTCAATGCATCCGCAACATTATTCAAAGTGTCCAACTTTACCAGCAACACCCTTTTATCCTCAACCATATCTCTCATAAGGTGATATTGAACATCAATGTGCTTTGTCTTTGAATGATAAGTATGGTTCATAGCCAATAAAATTTCACTTTGGCTATCACATTCTATCCTTATAAATCGCTGCACCAACCCTTTACTTGAACACAATATCTGCAACCAAAATTCTGCCTTGCTTGCATGAGTGGTTGCCATGTATTCTACCTCTATAGTTGAAAGAGCCACTACAAATTGTCTTTTTCTCATCCAATTGACTGCACCTCCAAATAGGCTAAACACATACCCACTTGTAGATCTTCTTTGGTCTAGATCTCTAGCCAAGTCTGCATCAACAAAACCACAAATGTCCAACACTCTTTCTAATCTTGGTCTTCCCTGGTAGCAGAAGCCATAATCACTAGTGCCACACAAATATCTGAAAACCCGCTTCATTGTTGTCCAATTCTCCTTCCCTCGGTTTCATAAACCTACTCAATACTCCCACTGCATGTGAAATGTCTTGTCTAGTACAAACCATTGCATACATCAAGCTACCCACTGCACTTGCATATGGAACACAGGACATATCCTCCTCTTCTTTTTATGCCTTGGGACACTATTCAACAGATAGCTTTATGCATACAGGAATAGGAACATTCACCAGTTTAATATCCTGCATATTGAATCTATGCAATATAGTCTCGACATACTTCCTCTGGTTTAACCAGAGCTTCCTTTTTTCCCAATCTCTCTTTATTTCCATGCCCAAAATATAGTTTGTAGCACCAAGATCGTTCATGTCGAATTTGGAGAACAATTGGGGTCTTAAAATCTTGGATAATTTCTTTGTCATTTCCAATAAACAACATATCATCCACATACAAGACAAAATAAATAACACGGTCACCAATTAATTTAAAATAAACACAGTGATCCTCCTTGCTTCTAGTGAAGCCAAGTCCCCGTATATAGGTATCAAATTTCTGATACTACATCCTTGGTGACTGTTTTAACCCATACAGAGACTTATTTAACCTACATACCAGTTTATTCTTCCCCTTCACCATAAAGCCTTTCGGTTGTTTCATGTAGATCTCCTCTTCCAAATCCCCATGAAGAAATTTTTTCTTCACATCCATCTGTTCTACCTCAAAATCAAATGCAACATCAACAGATAAAAGTAATCTAATAGAAGTAACTTTGGAAACATGACAAAAAATATCACCAAAATCAATTCCCGGAACTTGGGAATAACCTTTTGCTACCAACCAAGCTTTGTATTTCTCCACCTTGCCTTCTACATTCATCTTCTTCTTAAACACCAATTTGTTCTCGATGGGCTTCCTTCTAGAAAACAACTCCACCAAATCCCATGCCTCATTTTTATGCAAGGATGCCATTTCCTCAACCATGGCCTCCTTCCAGAGTTTTACATCCTATGAATCAACTTCCTCCCTGATGGTTCTGGGATCATCATCAGTTATAGTTAAAGAAAAATTTGAACAGAAAAAAGATGGACTATACCTTTCTAGTTGTCTTCTTTCCCAGACTAATCTTCTCACAGCTGGAGTTTGTGGCTCTTCCTCTTCTGAGTCTTCTTCTGTTGTAGAGTCTGATTCATCCTCCTTTAGCTCAAACTTTATCTTCTCAGGTTCCTTTGGTAGGAATTCATGTTTAACAATATATTTCACCTCTCTAAACACCACATCTCGGTTGTACACAACTTTCCTTGTTTTTGGGTTCCAAAGCTTGTAACCCTTTAAACCATCCTTATACCCAATAAAGATTCACCTTTCAGATTTATTATCCAACTTGGTCCTTTTTTCCTTTGGAAGATGTACATATGCATCATATCCAAATACCTTTAGATGTGAAAGACAGGGTTTCTTACCAGTAAATACCTCATGTGGAGTCTTATCCTCCAACACTGATGAAGGTGATCTGTTAAACAGGTAACATGCAGTCTCCACTGCCTCTTCCCAGAATTCTTGTCCTAACCCGGTACCACTGAACATGTTTCATGCCTTTTCCATCAGCGTTATGTTCATTCTTTCTGCAACTCAGTTTTGTTGAGGTGTGTATGGAGCAGTCTTCTATCATGCTATACCAAACTTCTTACAGAACTCTTCAAATTCCTTCTTTCAGAACTCCCCACCATTATCTGTCCTCAGTACCTTTATCTTCTTCTCTGTCTGGTTTTCCACCGGAGCCTTAAATTATTTAAATCTATCAAAGACTTTAGATTTCTTCGTCAAGAAATATATCCAGGTATTCCTTGAGAATTCATTTAAGAACGAACCATAGTACACAGACTTACCTAGTGATGGAATGGACACAGGTCCAAACACATCAATGTGCACAAGCTCTAATATCTTGTTCGCCCTCTTAGCATTAGAAGGAAAACTCACTCGATTATGCTTCCCATATACATAATGTTCACAGAAATCGAAATCCAAAGAGAAATTATACATACATTATACCATACCATTTCCATGCAGTATCTGAAGGCCCTTCTCTCCAATATTTCCAAGCCTTTGATGCCATAGCATGGTATTTTCTCTAGAGACCACTAGGCTTTCCACTCCACTTTTAGGATCGACAGAATAGTTGAACCCATCAACAGAAGTGCTGCCCTGAAGCTTGTACATAGTTCCAATCCGAATTCCCCACATTAATACGAGTGCTCCTCGAACCATCTTATAGGTATCCTTCTTGAACACTGTTTTTACACCTGCATCATCCATCTTGCTTATAGAAATCAGGTTTTTGGCCAATGTAGGAATGTGTAGAACACCAGGAACTATTATAATCCTTCCACCTTGTAGCTTCAGCTTTACTTTTCCACGTTCAACGATTTTGGCCTTCCTATCATCTCCTAGGAAGACATCACCGCCATCATATTTCTCATACTCGCAGAACCACTCCCTATGGGGAGTGAAGTGAAAGGATGCACCTGATTCAATCAACCATGAGTCATGATCTACATGTGTATTTGAAGAAGAAGTCAAATACACATCCCCACCTTCATCCGATGTGGTTTTTGCCTCTACAGAAGAGGCATCCTCAGATCCCTTCCCTTTCTTAGGAGCTTTAGATCTGTAGTCCTTTTTGTAGTGCCCTTCCTTTCCGCATTTCTAGCACACCTTTACAAACTTTCTAAGAGATTTAGATCTCCCTCTAGATTTAGGTCTCCCACTCAAAACCTTATTCTTGTTTCTGTTCTGGGACCTTCCTCGTATAGATAAGGCATCTCCATTATGACCCTCCAGATTTCTCCATATTATTTCCTCTGACAGCAAGGCTGAGAGAATGTCATCGAAATTCAAGGTAGCTGTATCACTACCTATTGCAATAACCAGACTATCCCATGAATCTGGTAGATAACATAAAAAACTAATGCACTTATCTTCAGCTAAGATTTTAATATCAACAGATGACAACTGGCTTACCACGGTATTGAAGGCATTCATATGCTTTGTCACTAAGTCTCCATCCTTCATCCTCAGGTTATACATATTTTTCCACAGGAACAATTTATTCACCAGAGACTTAGATTGGTATAGAGTCCCAAGTTTGTCCCACAAATTCTTTGTTGTAGCTTCCCCACATACGTTCAACAATATCGAATCTGAGACACACAACAGTATTGTGCTCTTCGCCTTCTAATCCAACTTCTTCCAGTCTTCATATGACATTATAATTGGTTTAGTACATGGACCTACCACGATCCATTGATCTTTATCCACTAGCAGGTCCTCCATATTGAGCTTCCACAACTCAAAACTCTGACCATTAATTTTCTCAATCTCTATCTTTCCACTGCTCACCATATTCTTTCACCGCAAGAATTGATCCCGTAGGTCTCCCACTGAACATGGTCCACCTCAGGTCTAAGAAAAAAACCCATCAGCAGCAAAGGCATCCCCTTAAAGCTGAAACAATTCTGATAGCAAATGTAGGTTTTAACCCTGTACAGAAATTATCTACAAATGAATCTTAAAAATAGAAAATAAAAAATAGCGACAACATCAAACATAAAATGGATATACACAGAGATTTTCCCCTAGATCCCAAATCGGGATGACTAGCTTGATTTTCCATTATATTCCTTTCAGTGTTACAACACATATATATACATGCCAAAGCATACATAAACCCCAATCCATTAACCCTAGATTAGAACATAACCGTAGTTCCCTTGACCAGATCTACAAAATACTAGGGGCCAAAAAACCATTGTCCCCTAAAACCATGTGCAAACCCATGCATGAAACCAAAGGTGGGTTCGATCACCAATGGGTGGATAAATACCCAAAATCGTGGTACTAATTGTGGAAAAATATAACACATACCCAACAATGGGTGGATAGATATCATGGTCATCTGCCACTTTTAATTCAAATCATTAACCAACCAAAAAAAATCACATCTTAAAACACACACATAATATTTTCCCTGGGAAAACCCCATCTCTCAGGAAATTCCAAACACAATAAAACTTCATTAGATCTCCTTGGGAAAAAACCTCGCCAACCCGACCAAATGATGCTTCATCGCTCACCTCCCTGGCCTCTTTATAGTGAAGTCCTCCCATCCCTTTAAAGGTTACATTACATGCAATACCATAGGCATAAATACAATTGGTATACCATACCATGTGCCCAAAACAACCATTGTTTACCCTGGTAAATTTTGAATCTATCCTAGAGTCAATTTTACCTAACACTTCCCCCTTAAACTTTACTTGGGGTTCCTTGAGTAAATCTAGTTAACCTTTCCAAGTGGGTCAACCAAGCATTCTTCACTCTGGACCTTACCCCGCTCAATGTTTATCTAGAGTATGTGTTAACTTTACATTCCCCTATCATCTAGGTCTAACCTAGACTTTATCGGTAGTTATCTAGGGGTACATATGCCTTACCAGGTATTATAAAAATATGCCCATTTATGTGCAATAATTGACTCCATTCTATATATATATATATATATTATTTTTCTTTATTTTATTTTTTTTCATTATTTTTATCCTGCCTTGCATTCTCTCTCCTTGGCACACTTTGACTTGACTAATTCCCTCATATTTCATGTATTTCCCATGCTACTCGTCACTTGCATTGAAAGTTTCCATGATCCATTCCTTACACGATCCACCATCCATGATCTAACACCTAATACTACATTATTGTTGCATTTGAGCAGAAGCTTATTGCTTTACAATGACCATGAGTCTCCCTCCTTATAAAAAATGCTCTCCTTTTCAAATTTAAATTTGAACAAGGTATTGGTTGTTGATGGCATTCACCACTCCTCTCTTAGTATATACATAAGAGGTGTTTGACCTTTTTTTATCAATGGAATCAATGTTTGTGCCTCATGTACTAGACACATCTATCTAGAATCGTCTCTAGACCTCACATTTATTTCCGTGTCCACTAGTTTGACCACTTGCACTACCACGTATTCTAGGCCCACTTGGCCTCCACAATGTACCAATTTCTTACAATCTCCACTCACCATGATTTTGAGATGCGAATTTTATTGTGCTATAATGAGTGCACTTCCTGAGAGATTATGACATCATGTATCATCTTCCGTGTGCAGTCGACCATGGTCAACTCCTCTCACATTTTACTATCCTCCCATATCCATGTTTCTCACTTGCAAGAACTTTCTTGGCCACAGAGTTTGAAAAGTGCGTGGAATAAATTCCAACCATATTTAATTTCACATGAACTTGAAGCTTCTCAAAAATGAAAAATATAGTGGCTCTGCCAAAGCCAAGACTACACCTCCTCTCCTTCATAACGTGCAACTGTCGCTAGGCCATGAGGTTCATCCAACTCACATTTCGTCACTAGCTTGCCTTACCCACTTTCATTCTTGTAGGTGTTTAGCTAGGGCTCAACCCTTTTTCGCAGACGCCTTGGAAGCTTGCATAACATTCCTAGCCATCCATATTGCCATTGTCGTACATCATGGCATCGCCCCCATTATGACATGTTGCGACTAGCTATAAGTACTCCCGCTACTATGGCTCAGCATTAGTGACATGTCCAACCCCTAAGTATTCAAGGCTAGGGAAACATGATTGTTGACCAACCCAACTGTGTCAGTGAACAATACCCCGATCCCTTTCTCCATCTTAATGTGACATGAATACCTTACATCAAATTTTCAATCATATCCACCTGAGTGTGGTGTGTTGAGAATCCTACTTGTCTCTACACATGAAGAAAATATCATCAAGAAATACAAGATCAAAATTAATAACAACAAAAACCATCCAAGGGAACAATTTTTCTACAGAGCTCTGCCATTGGTTGATCAACACTAGATCTGATTGGATCTTTCCTAATCCTGAATCATCTTCAAATCTGTGAGAAAAATTTGTGTTGATCTCTCTATCCTCCAGGCCAATACAAGCCTTTGGCTATAGAAGTGTCCCTATAAGGCCACAATTTTTATTTTATACCATGTGTTACAAGTTAGTTTGGGCATCCCTCTCAAAACTTAGATCAGTATAAATTAGGGTCTCTCATACTCTAAATCAGTTGCTACTTTATTTTATCCATGAAATTCTCACTACTTGAAGTCTAGTCGAAATGCTCCATTGAGCCATCAACGTACCCCTAGACTGCAGTAAATTATTTGCAGAGAACTTACTCCTATGCAAAACAGCGTTGCAAAGCATCTAGGCCCACTTAACGGTGTGTTGGTGACTGGGAGCGATTTTTTCAAAGGATTCTTGGAACCTTCCCACTTTCTAGTGGCTTCTAGAATTTGTTCCGGCTATCATGCTATTTGATAATCTCGAATATGAACACCATGGAGCCGTTAAACCACTTATCCTCCTATCACATTGAACAAGGAAACTTCCTCATCCATTTATGGAAAAGCCATTCAATGACCAATTAATGCCAAAATGCCCCCATTTTTTATAAATGGAGCATTGATCATACTACACAGAGGATCAAGAATTTGAATTTGTAGAGTTATGCTGGTGATATTATAGCTCTTTGAGGTATTTTTTGCAGGTAATGTTATCCTGCTGGAGTGATGTTGCTGATGTGATGAGAATAGGACTGAAGCTGGAGCGAGTTGAAATTGAATCGATCCAACTGGTTGTAAATTCTCCTTCTATCTTATAATAAAGAGATTTGTTCCTTTCCTAATACATGTGTTCATGCTTTTATTTATATATTGTCAAATGGAATTGATTCATTTTGATTAAGATGAATAGATCATATGCACTTATGTCATTTTCTGTCTTCTGTTAGAAATTGCACGTACCAATCAAGCGAGTTCAGTCCAATTGAGAGAGACGAAAGTGACAAAAAAGAGACAAAGAATAGCGAAGGATTACAAGTATGTGTTCTTCTCTTATCTGTTTATCTTAAGGAAAATTTCAAGTGTCTTTCATCTGTTATTCTAAGTGCATCTACCACACTTTGGGAAACTTATCTATCCATACGTTTGATTTCTGTAAAACAAATTGGTGACATTACTAGGGAATGATTTATCATATCTAGTGGTTTTATCCCTATTTGTCAGCCTATACTATATTTTACTTTCTTCATTAAAATAATTCGAATATGTTTTGGTAAAAGAAGTGTGTTTTCTTGTGTATATTGAGATTCCTCTCGCACCAACTCATAGTTGGTATTGACACAGTTCTCTGCAAAGCACCGTTGGCTTAGAGATAGTGCTCTGCAATGCACTGTCTCCCACTCAAGGGTGTGTTTCTCTTGCTACCAACGAAAATTCATCATATTTTTATCTTTTTCTATTCTATTCAGTGTCTTGTTTGCTGAGTTTCCAAGTGTCTGATTTCCTCTAGAGTCTGGATTTCTTCTACTATTCTTGCTCACCTTGGATGTATATTTGTTCAATGTTTCTTCTTTTTTTATTTATCATTGTTGAAATAGCTCCAAAGTTTAAAGTTTACATTTTATTAGTTATTTATTTTCAAAAATATGAATTGTCATACTTTCTTCTCTTCTCTGGAAAGTATTGATTTGTTGTTTGTGCATCTTATTTTATTTTTCATTCATTCACACTGATAAGAAATCAAAAAGAAAAACATGCATTTGCATATAGGGTTTGTGATTGCTGCATAGGAATTGTTAGGGAATTTGCATTTAGATGTGCTCATTGTTGATTTCTTGCAATCTGATTGCTCTATCCCTTGTAGCTAGGGTTTTCATTGTCAAAATATAATTGAAACAAATGCTTATAATCTTTGTTGCATTATAGGAATGTCAAATACATCATGCGGTGAACCTGAAAGGAAAATTTCTAAGAAAGATAAACTTAAGATTTATCTCAACTAACCTAAGGGAGCATTGTCACTTAATGATAACACTTATAGGTTTAGGCTAGAGACATGTTCCGACATCGTAAAACATAGCATTTGTCATTAATTTTCTGTGATACATTCCGAGTGTGATACCCCATCCCATGTACGTAAGTATATCAGAGCTCGTCCACATACCTTGAGAATATCAGGTAGTGTTCTAGTATGAAAAGTATAAGGGGGTGCTCTCACTGTGCAGTTTTACATTAGACAATGGTAATACGGATTGGGCCTCAATGTACCATCGAGTATATTTGGGAGGACAACATTAGGTTTCTTACCATCCATAAGTACCTGAGTCAGCCGCCTTGTACATTGTGATACACCGAACACAACATTCGGGGATATTTCCTGCACGTACATAAGTCCTTGGTTTATTGGTGCAGTATATTACAGCTCACACTTGCTTGGTAATCCTTTTGCCTAGCATTACCCTCTTTTTTTTAATTTATTTTTTGTAGTAAAATCAAACATCAATCGTGGAAGAATATCAACCCTTTCCTCATCCTTCACATAGGATAATGAATAAACCACCTTTACCACTAGAAGCTACATCTATTTGGCAAAGGAAAGCTCATCCTACCAAGTTTGGTACCTCTGGAACCTTTTGTGCTTCATATTTATCTAATTTAATAGAGTCATGTAATCCTTTGAGTACCAAATATCGATTCATTTCTACCAATCCTAGTTTATCTAATACTGTTGAGACGGAACCCTCACAATTACCTGAGGACACTGAAGTTCAATCCAATGAAATGGTAAATATAGAACCCAAAGTTGTTCAACTAGAAGTTGATCCGGAAACTATCGTTATTTTACCAGAACATCTTGATCCCAAAATTGAACAACAAGAAGTTTTCCCATGCCGGAAGATGATCAACCAGCTCACCCTCAGTCATATGTAACTATTGATTCTTCCTCTTTACCACATATTTTACTGCCAAAAATTTATCTCGGGCCTGACGGTGAAGTACTTCCACCTGGTTTGATTTCAATTGAGGAAGAACCTCAGGAAGAGATAACCCATATAGCTCCAACTCATTTTGGGTCGGGCTTCATCTTTATCTGCCTTTTCCTCGTTTGACCCACACTTATCCTGTTGATATTTCTCAGTCTGAAGTTCCCATAGATTATTTGGAGTATTTACTGGGTTATTTAACCATGGATGAGACATCATCTATGACTGTACCATCTGTTACAGCTGCGACAACATCTACTATTTCTACCTCTTTGATGTTTTCTATGACACCTAAGTTTCATATTTATGGTGGTCTGTCCATCTGACATGGTTACAAAGCTTTTAATGGAACCTACTTTGGTGTCTCCTCTAGTCCATGGACTTCACTCATGTTGCAATCTGGAATTTTATCTAGTTCCTCTCTTATGAGTACTAAATGCCCCGATCCTTTATTGACATCATCAACTCAATATCAGGCAGGTCCATCCAATTACCATCCATCTTATCCAGTTTCTACTGGACTCCCATCATGTGAATTTCAGTATGTTCAATATCCTTATACTCCATATGCCATGGAGCAACAAATTTTTACCCCATATGGCAGCACTCATTCGTTTTTAGGTAAATCTTATGCCAGAATGCCTATTTGTCAATGGAATCCTACCTTGCCTATCCAACCATAAATGGTTGTGTACTAATATCAATGAGTTCAACCTATTCCATATGTACCTACTACACTTGTTATTACTTCCTTGGCCATAGCTCAGCCTTCTTAGGCAGGTCATTCAACCCTTAACCCTCAATTTTCAGGTGTCGAGACTCCGTCTTCCTAGGTTGGTTTACAACAACTGTATATATCGGGTATTTCACAGCCACATGCTAGTTTACCCTTGTCACGGGCTTTTACTGGCCCCGCCTATTCAAAACCTGGTCCAAATTATCCTGGCAGGCACAACCATATTCTCAAATCCCATGGCAGCCACAAAAAAAATTCTAACAGTATCAAACATATCCTAGAATTGGTCAACAATCTTATCCTGGGTTTAGTCAATAGCAAGCTTATCCTGGTCCAAGTCAATAGGCCTATCAAGGTTTTGGTCAGCAAACTTAGCCTTATCAGGGTCACCAGCAATAGATTCCTTAGACTGGTGCACAACTTCTTATTGCCGAGGCAATTCCATCTTACCCTGGTTACGCTCAACCTGATCAAAACCGACAGTTTTCGTTTGTTGCAACACTAGAGTTACCTTATTTAAACTGACTCACTAATGATCCCATTCATTATTTACCTTGGTGGCCGGTGATTCCTCATAAATTACCCTATGATATTCTGAAACTCAATGGAAAATATGGAGAATATTCGTCTACGCACGTCATGACTTATTATTTATGGTGTTAATCCAACTCCTTAAATGATGATTTTGTTAGACTCTGTATTTTCCAGCGAATGCTCATTGGTCTGGTTTCAAAGTTGTATATTGAATTATCACGAGCTTATTTTAATAACCTCATAGCTTTAGCCACTAATTTTATAACCCACTTCCAATTACCCATCAAATGTGAAACTGGAACGGTAATTTTGACCAAATTTAAACAGAAAAATACTACTCACATATTTGATCATATTCATGAGTGGCGTCGTTATCGTCGAATGGTTAAAACCTTTGTTCTGGATCAACTTTTAGCCGAGTGGTTTATAAAGTCCTTGTTGCCATCTATCACCGAGGATGTCACTAAAGGCAATGTTTTCACTAAATATCAAGTAATTTCTCGTGCCCAGTATCTGGATTTGATTTATACTCAATCTAGCATTCTTTATGAAAATATTTTGAATCCACCACGATCGGATTTTACTATTCCTATTCTCCATCTGGTAAGGACATTCATTTCAGCGACGGTGTGATTAGTTCTGCTAGCACTCAAACAACAAATCAACCATTTGTTTCCACACTTGCTGTGTACAATCAAACCCCTATTGCATCTAATCCTGCGTCTTCTTCTGAAATACATGTCATTTCATCTGACAAGGGAAAAAGGGATAATCAACCTGGAAGTAAGAAGAAAAGGAAATATAAGAAGAAACAAAATTCACCCTAGTAGGAAAAATCATCGGATACACTTGGTAATTCTAGGAAACCTCATTACCCTTGTTTGATATGTAATGAGGAGCATTTTACGCGAGATTTTCCTCACCGCTCAGAATTCTGAAAGATTCTTAAGAATTCTTTTTCATCTACATTGTTGACAAACCCTTTTCCAAACCTGGAAACACATATGGTTGCTACAGATCGTGCTTCTAGTTCAAAATTGCTTATGTTATCCGCCACTAAGCCCAAATTTAATGTTTTGGTGTCCAATTGAAGTAAATATTAATACTCTTTTGTTGTCGAATGGTCAGGCTACAAATCAACCTACTACTTCGAATTCGATTTCGTCTGATTCAATTCCACCGCCTATTATTCATAAGTTAACAATAAAGCCACCAAAGGGAGTCGTTCATAAATTGACTTTCTACCCTTGAGCTCGTGCAGCTCAAAATTATATCATAGTTGAAGATTTTCCTTAATCACCTTTTGTTATGTCGACACTTGAGGTTCTTTAGAATTTTCCCTCCCAAAAGCACGTTTTTTTATTGGCAATTGGTGGAATCGATCCACCAGACTCTAATTTCGTAGTCTTTAACCATGTAGGCTATGTGCCATAATTTCCAGCACAATTAGCATATTTGATCCAAGTAAATGTCCAGAATTGCCTCATTCATCAGACTATTATTGATGAAGGTGCATCTACTTGTATCATGTCTATGATTTTCTGGAAGTCACTTGGCCTGCAAACTTTATCACAATCACCTATGACTTTGAAATCTTTTGACGGTTTTACATATGAGCCTTGTGGAATTATGAGTAACTTGCAAGTCGAGCTAGGGGGGAAAACTGTCACTATTGAAGTTGATGTTGTTGACGGACCCCTTGACTACAATATATTACTAGGAAGACTGTGGGTTTATGCTATGGTTGTGGTTGTATCTAATTACTTTCGGATGGTCGCCTTCCCCCATAAGGGTGACATCACAGTGATCGATAAACTCACATTCTTCACCTCTGGTTCCCAAGCAACTGGAAGCATTTCATTCATTCACGAACTCCCACCATATCTTCATAACATTAGTGTAGGACTCTTTAATTATTCTTCCCTAATGGGCACCTTTTCGTTACCGTCGCCTATGACATTGGCAAAAATCCCAAAAATAGAAACCTGCAATATGATATTTTCCACTTCATCTGATTTATGGAAGGTTCCTAATGATTTTGAAATATATAGGTTGGGTGTAACTATGTCGCTATGTCCAATCGAGCTTGCATAGCAATCAATCTCTTTGGATTATGTTTCCAATCATTATCCTTTGTCGCCGATTGTTTGGATCGATCGTTCTTTGGATTGTGGTACTTCTTCTGACCCCTTTTCACGTACATTCTCAACTGATGAGAACATTATGGAGTCCATGATGCCAAAATATTAACCATGGGAAGTTTCTCATCAATGATCCCATCTTCCAAATTACATTGAGGATAGTCCAACTGAACTATATCACCCTACAATTGTTTATTTCTTAATGAATTCTATTCCTATCCACATCGACGATTCTGAGTGAAACCCATAAAATATCGAATAAATGATTTCTATCGATATTTCGACCAAACTTGGCATAGTAGAAAACATCAATGTCAGTGTGTCTTGTTCAACATCTGAACTCAACACTTACCACTCTATTTTCCATGAATTCCATGATGTATCCACTTGGTCCTATGAGGAAATGTCATGCATCGATTCCAGTATCATTGAGCACAAGATTGAAATGTACCCTGATGTCAAATCAGTATGACGATTTCTCCGTCATGTTCATCTTAAGATGGTTGTTGTCGTTAAAGTAGAGTATAACATATTTTTCATGTTGGTTTTATTTACCATGTTCCGCTTATCGATTGGGTTTCCAACATTGTTTGTGTCATGAAGAAACAAGGGACAATTAGAGTGTGCGTTGATTATTGGGATGTTAATCCTGCTTGTCCAAAGGACAACTATACCACTCCCTTTATTGACCAAATCATTGACAAATGTGCCAAAGGTGAAATATTTTCTTTCATGAATGGTTTTTCCAACTACAATAATATCAATATTCTCCCAGAAGACCAATATAAAACAACTTGTATCTGTCCTTGGGGAACATTCGCTTATCGAAACTCCCTTTTGGTTTAAAGAAAATTGGGGAAACCTTCCATAGGGCATTGAATTATGCTTTCCATGACATCAAACACATTGTTCGACCTTATCTGGATGACTTACCTGCCCATTCACGGAAACGGTCTAACCACCCACTATATTTGAGAGCCATATCTTTACGATGTCGTCACTACAAAATACGCCTCATTCCACACAAATGTGTGATTTGTGTCGGTTCTAGTAATTTTCTTGGTTTCATCATGTTGAAAGACAAAATTCAAATTCATTCCTTGAAGTTCCAGGCCATTCTATATTTTCTTATGCCTTCCAACCTAATTCAGTTAAAAAGACTCCAAGGGAAGGCTAACTTTCTAAGGAGATTCATTCCCAACTATGCAGAAAATGGCTAAAGGATTTGTTCGACCCTTGAAAAAGAGGACTCCCTTCCATTGGGATGAGGTTGCACAAGCTTATTTTGGCACTCTTAAAGATGCCATCATTTGAGCATCATTAATATATCCCCCAAGTTATCAAAGTGATTATTCCATGTATCTCACCACTGTAGATACAACCATCACCATTGTTTTAGTACAGGAAGAAGGTGGGATTGAAACTCCGATCTATTATTTGAGTCGAAATCTCAATGATACAGAAGTTAAGTACACTTATGTTGAGAATATTTATTTGGCATCCCTTCATTATGTACAAATATTTCACCATTATATCCTGCTCTGGAAGACCATTTTCATTTCGGATTGCAACCCTATGACATACATCCTCTCACGTCAATTACTGGGGGGAAATACTCAAAATGGAGAGTCATTTTGCAAGAATTTTATTTGGATTTCATCAAATCAAAGTCAAATAAGTTTTCTATTTTCGCTAAGCTTATCTCCAACCTTTCCTTGAGTATCATTGATTCTACATCAGAACCATCCATTCCAGATGAGTCTTTGTTTATTAATTGATCATTTGACCCGTGGTATGGAGATTTTCTGATCTATCTCCAGAGCTAAACTTTTAGATGCAATACCTCTCCCTCGCAACAATGACATATTCGATACCAAGCCAAATATCATCTGATCATCGACGATACACTTTATCATCATGGCATCGATAAAATTTTATGTAGGTGCCTCACTCATGAGGAGGCCAAGAAATTTTTAAATGATTGCCACACTAGTACCTCTGGTGGACATTTTTCTATTTTTGCTACCATGCTGAAGATTCTCCACACTGGTTACTTCTGGCCTACCATATTTCACGATTGCGTTCTTGCGATCAAAATTTGTCATGCTTACCAGATATTTGATTGTAAAACCCGTGCCCCACTAGCACCTATGCATCTTGTCATCGTTGTGGGACCATTTTCCAAAAGGGGCATTAACTTCATGACATGTAACCCAAATTCGGCTGGGGGGAATGGTTATATTATTTTGGCCATTGACTATTTTACCAAGTGGGTCGAGGTGATGCCTATATTTAAAAAAATAGGTGACACAACTGCATTTTTTTTCTTTCACCATGTGGTTACTCAGTTTGGTGTGCCACAAGCCATGGTTACAGATCATGGAAATAATTTTCGCAATTATATGATGATTGATTTGAATGCCAAGTTAGGACTGTGTATGATAGTTCTACCCCTTATTATCCACAAGCTAATGGATAAGTTGAAGCCATCAAAATTGTTTTTAAGTGTATGCTTGAATGAATGGTTGGGGTTCATAAACGAAACTGGAATTTAATCCTATACTCGATTTTGTGGGCTTACCGAACCTCAGTGAGAAACACAAGTAGATTTACTCCCTTTAATTTTTTTTACGGTCTCAAAGCGATCTTACTGATTCAATGTGAAATTCCATCATTTAAACTCATGATTGGCCTGCTACCTTACATTTCTGATGAAGAGGCACATATTTTAGATCTCATCCATCTAGATGAAATGTGTCGTGAAGATGCATTGGTCAACGAAGCACATAAGAGAATAATCAAGGCACAATATGACCGCAATGTCAAGCCTCGCACCTTCTTGGAAGGATACCTGGTCTTGCTTTATGATCAGGAAGCTGATAAGATAGGAACAGGAAAATTTGAACCATTATGGCATGGCCCCTATATTTTCAAGCATGTTCTGGAAAAGGGCGCCTATGAGTTGATAGATTATGATGGGATTCCATTGTCATAGCCTCAGAATGGGTTGTATCTGAAACGTTACTATGCTTGATTCTGTGCAGTAAACACTATATGATACTGTATATATTCTTAGACTGTGTGTCCATCACAGTGTGTCTTTCAATATTTTTCATATCGTTAGTAATCCGCTTTGCATTTTGTTGCAGATGTCAGAATCTTCAGAACCATTTGTTGGTTATCCGGATGGAGCTAATCGTAGTACACAAAATCTATCCTCTGCAGCATGGGCCAAATTTGCTCCAAGTGGCGATTTAGTGAGTTTCCAAGTGATTAGTATTGGTAGATCCAATAACAATATCACTAATTATATCACATTTATCGAGCTCCTATTTGATTTCATTCACTTGGAATTAGTTGCATCACAATCAAGTTGGACTCACAACTTGTCGTACTACATCTTACTAGTGTTTATATTGTCTAAAATCCAGTTATTCATCGCATGTTCCTTAGAGTTCATCTTTTGGAAAGACATTTTGTTTACATCCAATATCAACACATTTCCAGAAACTTTAACACTTTAACTAATTATTTAGTGAATTACGTGTTAAATAGACATTTTCAACATATATAAAGACATATTTTCAATTCACATCACACAATTGAATAGGATTGCGCATAACCATAGGAAAACACTGAAATTAAAATAAATATATGATCGGGTTTTATACAAAAAAAGTTCCAAGACACATTGGTCACATGGCCTCAAAAATTATGCAAACATATCATACCCTAATTAGATCTAGTGGTGCTCATGATATCATATCCTAAAATGTTGTGAAAGCAGCTCCAAAAAGAGAAGAAAAGAGATATCAACGCCTTAGAAATAAGCCACTTCGAGGGGGAAACCTCCAATACATTAGATGAATGAAAATTTCTTGGATGATACAAATGAAAAAATCTCCTTTCTATATATAGGAGTCCATGGGGCCACAATGTAATCCTAGTGGGGCCATAATGTAATCCTAGTTGACCTAACAATAATAATTTAAGGGCACAATAATAACAATATGGGGGTTACAGGGGTACAACAATAAGAACGAGGGGGGCTCCACTAACATAATAAGGGACTACACTAATAATATAGGGACTTTAACATGCCCCTCTCCATCAAACAAGTGTTCTCCTCAACGCTTCATTATTTCTTGATGCTTCTGTATAAAATTCTCATCCTCCCATGTGGAATCTTCTACAGGAAAGTTCTTCCATTTACTGATATACTCTGAAATTGACCATACTTGTCAAGTTCTTGTTTATGTGACTGCTTCAGAACTTCTTTCGATGTGATGTTGATCTTCTTGTTGTTTCATTAGATTCTGCACCAAAGTTAGGTTATCCTTTGAGAGTTGGAGAGCTTGTTGTTGATGCTCAATGTGATCATCCACTAATTTATCATCCATATTAGCTATTATTTTATCCTTCAAACCATCCAAATTAGCCTCCATTTCTACTTTTAAACCATCTATGTCATCTTCGGTTGCTCTTCGTAAGATCGAAATTTGTTGCACTTGGTACTATAGTTTTGATATCTCATACTGCAATTCTTCCTCTTCATGCATCATAGTATATATTTTTGAGGGATTAATGGGTCTATAATTATCGTTTGTAGGCATTATAGAACCCAATACTGATAAAAATCCTAAAATATTCCCTTGGAATCACTTCAAAATGCTTTTTCAAACAAACTTTATGCGATTTTAAAAACCAAATACACACCTTTTTCTTGCTTTTGAGAAGCTTGATATTAAAACTAAATTATCTATGTGATTTAGGATCTTCAATAACTGAAATTTGGTCTTGAAGTATCCCTCTAAATCCTCTTTCGAATGCCACAAGTCTAACCTGATTTGGACTCTTCAAGGCTAAGTTATGTCCAATCTCCCACAATGACCTAATTATGGACTGGTTCAGTAGAGCAAACTTGTACTACTTTTCACGTGTCATTGTTTCTTCCTTCGGCTCCGATATTTATATACAGGAAACTATAGTCCGTGTACTTGCATCCATGTTTTACAGAATCTCAATCCAATGCTTAGAGAGAGAGAGAGTTATGAATTTTTCCCACGGTTGCCTCTTTGAGATTAAATTTAGGAGCCTGAAAATATCCTAGCTTCCACAGATCATATCTCCAAACATATTGCAAAACAAGATTTGAAATTTTTACAGGAGGTTCTTTAGGATTTTCGCATCGCTCTGTGAAAATTTTAGCTTCTGAAACCTCGTAGAAAAATATTTATTGCAAAAAGGCCACGATGACCTGTTTAGGATAAATTCAGGAGCCTACAAAAAGCCCTAACTTCCACAGATCATATCTCCGAAAATGTTGCGAACCAAGCTCTGAAATTTTGCGACGATGTTCCTGAGGATTTCAGTTGTGCACTCTAAAAATTGCAACTTCTGAACCTTCGTATAAAAATAATTATAGCAAAAATTCCACGATGACCTGTTTGGAGCAACGAAACCCTAGAATCCAAACCTATGATACCAAATGTTCTAAAACCAGCTCCAAAAAGAGAAGAAAAGTGATATCAACGCCTTAGAAATAAGCCACTTTGAGGGGGAAACCTTCAATACATTACATGAATGAAAAATTCTTGGATGATACAAATGACAAAAGCTCCTTTCTATATATAGGAGTCCATGGGGCCACAATGTAATCCTAGTTGACCTAACAATAATAATGTAAGGGCACAATAATAAAAATATGGGGGTTACAGGGGTACAACAATAACAATGAGGGGGGCTACACTAACATCATAGGGGACTATACTATTAATATAGGGACTTTAACAGTCTGAATCAAGTTATTCATCACATGTTCCTTAGAGTTCATCTTTTGGAAAGACATTTTGGTCCACACATTTCCAAAAACTTTAACACTTTAATTGATTATTTAGTGAATTACGTGTTAAATAGACATTTTCAACATATGTAAAGACATATTTCAATTCACATCATACAATTGAATAGGATTGTACATAACCATAGGAAAACACTAAAATTAAAATAGATATATGATCGGGTTTTTTACAAAAAAAATTCCAAGACACGTTGGTCACATGACCTCAAAAATTATGCAGACATATCATATCCTAATTAGATCTAGTGGTGCTCGTGATACCAGGTCACTGCTTGAGCTATCATGTGCAATAGCCTCATCCATCAGATAGGCACACCAATGGTATGGCACTCTAGCCTCATCAGTAACTCCTCGATCCAGATATCTGGTATCGTGAGATTTAATCCCTCTACACGCTGTTGTAACTTATTCAGAGTCTTGATCAATCCAAATCTCGAAGGACTACTCTACTGACAATCCTCTTTGTTGGTTCACCCGCCTATTGTGCATGACCCACTGGTCGAAAAATACCCACATCTGCATACATAAACTATATTTAGTTTAGTCTTGGAAACATCCAAAAACTCAAAAATATGTAGAAAACCCAAAAAATCAAAAAACATGGTCAAAAAATTTTACCTATAGCACCCCATTGTGTGCCGGCTGGTAATATAAAATTTGGTTCTCCACGAAAATCCATCCATGCGTATGGATTCTCCTCTAGGATGATATGTTTTTGTCAGCGACAAGTAAAGAATATAATAGAGAATGAGATTGATGACTGGCCAACCTCTCTAGCAATCAACTCTACTCACAGCTACACCCAGTGTCACAGGTTGTGGCCGCATCAATGGAAATCGCTCCAAAATGAAAGTGATAATGATCAATTTATAGCTAAAATTATTTGGCTTTCCAATTTTCACTTTGGTCAGTTGTTCTTTCATCTAAGAGAGTACTGGTTCATCCCAGTTGAATACGGTCAGATCAAGACACCCAAGCGCATAATTCATGTATGATATATTTGCAACATGAAGTGTCATGCTTCCATATAACTTTGCGATGGTGAACATGAGTGTTTGCAAAGGAATATCACGCACATCCTTGATATTTATATTTCCATATTTTCTAGGGTCTGTACCTAGCCAACAAAACTGTCGAATGTAATCCTTCATTATCTCATCTCCACGGACAGAACTCGTAAGGGAAATGGCGGCACCACGTATCGACAAACCTATTTGAAAGTACATATCATTGATCAATATGCGAGAACTTTGTCCCCAATGAGGAATTCCTGTTGTGCCAGATCCCATTAGCAAATCAAGAACTCCAATAGTTCCAAATGTTACCTCATCCCTAATAGTCTAAAGTAATTGAGTAACCCGCGGTCTCTAAGGGAATTCATAGTGCCAGGGTCATTTAGGTCAACCATATCATGTTCCTCATGTTCTCTTTATCGCCATATAATCGACATTCTGATCTAATCAAAGCCTGCAATAAAACCATAAGCTTAGTTAGGATCTGTTTCATGAAAAAAACTAAAGATATTTTGGGCATAAAACACAATACAAATTTCTCAATTGCACCCAACACACCCCTGTTCCCTAGACAAAGTGTTGCAAATCACCTGGGCTTTATTTCAACTCCTCTGCAATGCACTTTTCGACATTCAAGACTATGTTAGTCCTAGGGCATTGTAGATTTACCCTATGAGCCCCAAAACCCTAAATTTTTTTGCATGAAACTGTAAAATAATGCTACCAATAGAAAGAGAAAGGTCAGATCTCTTACCTGGTCCTGACGACATGAGAAATGGTCCACATAATATGTCGCAATCAGCTGCTAAAGTACGAGGGAAAAAAGAGCTCAGAGCACTAAAAATCTGAATGGTAAATGTGAAATGGTAAAATGACATGGCAAATTCTTATTTAAATAGTATTTTTGATTATTTTATGCATATTTAATGAATTGACTATATTTTTTACATGTATTTACTATTTTAACATGTATTTTTAATCCATTTGGTTTTTCTTTGATCAGGTTTACAACTAATACAGTGAATTTTGATGTGCATAATCTTAAAATGAAATTTGACCACATAGCACACTTTTATCTCTTTTTCAAGCTCTGTTAAACATCGAAAAATGAACCCCCATAGAGTCCTCTTTTAGCTATTTTAAAACTCCCAAAATATGAAAATATTGTCGAGCATTTGTCCTTTCAAGCTCATAAAAGGAATTGAAAGACATCTACTCAGTATAAGTTTAACCCTTTTTCCATACTAGGATAGATTATTTACAAAAAAGGAACACCCTAGTCAAACATGGATAGGAGGTTCTCTCAAGTATTGCTTTATGATTTTTCAGAAATGAGGGACAAATTTACAAAAAAGAACTTGTGGATTTTTCTTTTTGTCCCCTTTTCAAACTCTCTAAACATGGAAAAGGACTGAGTTTTCATTGTCATTAAACTAGTTAAAACATCAAATAGTGACAGACTTGTCCATCATGAAAAGATTGAGTTTCACTTTCACTAAACTCATTAAACATAAAATAGCGATGGATTCACCCAAAGGGTGGAATTATAAATCAAGCATATGTTATCCTCCTCAAGATTGTTAAAAAATAAAGAGGTATTGGTCAACAATGACTAGGGGAAATAGGAAAGGGATAAATCACTTTATGGTAGCAAGTCGCTCTTGAACATGACACTCATTGACTTTATCTCTGTGGTTGTCATGTTGCTTTATTTGCTTGATGGTCTATCATGCCATTCATCACTTTAGTTTTGGGTCAATGCTGCCAACTCATTCAGTGTCGATGATATGTTACAGAGAATTCAGTCAGTAATTCCTCATCCTTTGCAATACTGATAAACCTTAATTTCATGACCACCATCCCTGAAAATTGCTTCATAAATTACATTTTGTCTCTAAAATCATTACTCCCTTTTCGTGTCATTGATGGGGGGTACATCAAGGCCCTCCTATGATGAGTCACTTCCAATTGACATCAGTTCATCATCCAGGAAGTTGATTTAGAAACACCCTTTCAGTACCTTTAATATTGCATACATCAATGGAAATTTTCTCTCTTTCGATGATAGGTTGACATCATTGGCCTTCAACCGAAATACTTTGTATGTTTTTCGACATCAAATCATCTATTCACACCATGCAGACTGTACTGCAGTACCTTGAGAGCCATTATCATCATAGGTGGTTTCTCTTGCGTCTGTTAATGACTTACATCATGGGCTGGTAATCAGACGGTCTCTTCCCATG
This sequence comes from Pinus albicaulis, assembly GCA_034641835.2. NCBI lineage: Eukaryota > Viridiplantae > Streptophyta > Pinopsida > Pinales > Pinaceae > Pinus > Pinus albicaulis. The sequence continues at coordinate 1,034,771,443 of CM076582.1, read as the reverse complement.
TTTGAATTCATATCACATACATGGTTAGACATTTACTTAAGCGATCAAGTGAACGAGATAGAAGATCTTGTATCTAGTTTCATACATCTAGGCTGCGATTTCAAGAGTAGTACCACATCATCCGTACGATAGCTTCACACAGATAGTCAACTTATCATGGGTCTATATCTGTAGACAACTCTCTAATGTTATGATAGTTTATGTGTTGAGTATGGGTATGCCTCCCTCAACAATTCATCTCCAAAATGAAAATTATATCATGATGTAATGTATTTTAATTGATGTAGGTCACTTTCTTCTTCAGATCGTACTCATCACATCGTAAAACATATCACTCAATATTATCATTTTTTTACTTCATGCTTTAGGGGGTAGTTGTCACAGATAAATTTGGGCATCACTCTCGAAACTCAGATCTGTATAAATTAGGGTCTATCATACTCTAAATTAGTTGCTATTTGCCTTAAACAAGTCATTCCATTGTTGGGTTTTATCCATGAAAGTTTAACTGCTTGAAGTCTAGCTGAAATTATCCATTGAGTCATCAATGCACCCCTAGACTTTATTAAGTGCTTTACAGAGCGCTTTTTCATATTAAAAATAGTTTTGCAGAGCACCTTGGCCCACTTAACAGTGCATTGGTCGACTAGGAGAAAATTATTCAAAGGATTCCAGGAATCTTCCCACTTTCTAGTGGCTTCTAGAAGTTGTTCCAACTATCATGCTATTTGATAATATCGAATATAGACACCATGGAGCCATTAAAACACTTATCCTCCTATCCCATTGAACAAGGAAACTTCCTTATCCATTTATGGAAAATCCATTCAGTGACCAATTAATGCCAAACTACCCTCATTTCCTATAAATTGAGCACTGATCATAGTGCACAAAGAATCAAGAGTTCGAATTTGTAGAGTTATGCTGGTGACATTATAGCTCTTTTAGGTATTGTTTACAGGTAATGTTATGTTGCTAGAGTGATGTTTTTGATGTGTTGAAAATAGGACTGAAGCTAGAGCGAGTTGATATCAAATCGATACAATTGGTTGTAACTTCTCCTTCTATCTTATAATAATTAGATGTGGTAATTCTTTTGTATATGTATTTTCAAATGAAATTGATTTAGTTTGATTAAGATGAAAATACCATATGCATTTATGTCATTTTCTGTCTTTTGTTAGCAATTGCAGGTACCAATCAAGCGAGTTCAGTTCAATTGAGAGCGACGGAAGTGACAAAATGGTGATGAAGAATAACGAAGGATCACAAGTAGATGTTCTTATCTTAAGGAAAAGGTTAATTCTATTTCATTTGTTGTTCTAATTGCATCCATCACACTTTAGGAAACTTATCTATCCATAGGTTTGATTTCCGTAAAACACCATGTGAAGAAAATTTGCCAAAGAGAAAATTAAAAAAAATATAGAGAGGAATAATAACCATATTAAAATATTCACACAATATTTTCCCTGGGGAAAAACCCAACCCAATGAAATTTCATTAGACCTCCTTGGCCAAAACCTTGGCTAACCCACCCAAGTGAGCCTTCCCCACTCCCCTCCTTGGCCTCTTTATAATGAATTCCCCACAACCTTTTAAAGGATACATTACATGCAATACCATGGGAAGAAATCATCCAAAATAAGAAACCATTTAATTTTTTAATTAATATTGATCATTATAGAGCCTCTTTTAAGGCGTTGGCATGAGAATAAAAAAATGAAAAGGAGAAAAGAACGATGAAGGAATCATTTTTAAATGGATTTAAAAGAATATGCATCGATATATAATGTTAAATTTGTGAGTAAAATATGCAGTAATTTCATTGTTCCAGTTTGATATATCTCATACTTTGCAATAGTTGTAGTTCTCTATTTTTGTTAATGACCCATGCATTGGGATGACATCTCTTAGTAGAAAGTCTAATCAAAATCGGTCATTCCTGATACATGAGGGCACATATATCATAAATTATCTCTCCTATGAGGATTCTCTTAAGGGATATAAGTTATCCGCTTTAGCATCAACAATTATGTTCTTAACATTTATGGAAACGCCCTCCTTTTATGGAAATTTAATCATAATTATAATAGTCATGATGCTATACCACCTGGAGACTATGAAGAAGACTCTATAAGGGTTAAGGTTGTAGCTCTAGCTGGAAATTGAAGGAGTGAAACATAACTCCTAATTAGCTATGGTAATCCTTAAAACAAGCTCCAAAGAATGGGAATCCTATGAATTATAACCATTAGACTATGAAAAGGAATATATAATAGGCTGCAATTTTGGAGAATGTTATTATTGTTTATCTAGAAGTGCAGATTGAGGAATTCATACATTATCTATTTGATAGATAAGAGGACCTTAATACTCTAATTATAGTAGTTCTACTTGAATCCCCATTAGATAGAATGGAGAGATTACATGGATATGACAACTCTAATTATGATAACGAAATTAAGAATCATCTCAATTTTGTACATATGATTTTTCATAGAAATCCGAACCATTTCTCTTTTGAATAAATATTGGTATTTTAGAGCCTCTTATAAGGGGGTGGAATGAGGATTAAAAAATGAAAAGGGAAAAATAAATATGAAGGAAAAGTTTTTAGAGGGATTAGAATGAATGTACTGAAAAACAATTATCGAAGAGATAATTAAAAACGTTACTGAAAGAAATAATAATTGAACCAGATCTTGGGGGAAGGGCCCCAAGAACTAAAAAATTGAAATACCAGAAGAAAAGAGGAGAACACACAGTAAAAAAAACTACAAAGAAACTTTTATTTTATTAAAACAAATAATAACTGTAAAATCTACATTGTGGTGGACAATCTGTTCTTTTACAAAGTGTGACTTGTTACTTATAGTATTTTTTAGTGACAATACCACGGGTAAATTCCATGGGTGGGTACATACCATGGGTGAATGAATACCAAGCGTATATGACACTTACAATACCATGAGTGGATGCCACTTACAATACCATGTGTAGATTCCATGGGTGGATAAATATCATGGTTGAATGAATACCATAGATAGATGACACTTTCCATTCAGATCATTCATCCCTCCTTTAGGAGAAATGGTCCCCATTGCCCGAAGTTACCTCCTGAGAAGTCTGTGTTGAATATAAAGAGCGACTAAAGAGAATGGTTTTGTGTGTTTAATTCATAATCGCGATGAACGAAGATCCAAGGATAGAGATACCAGGTAATGCTCGTGACCAACTATGATACTAACAGTGTGCACCATAAAAAATGGATTTCGATGGAGTGTGGGTTTGTGGATGGCCCATAACCATGAAAAACGAGTAAATTATGATCGAGATACCATGTAATATTTATGACCAACTATGATAGTAACAGTGTGTGGCCTACTAAATGGACTTCGATGAGAAGGATTTTGTGTGGTAAACCCATAACCATGATGCTAACTATTGATGAAGTAGTAGGTGCCTACATAGTTTGGGACGGGAGGTCACATCTCAAAATAACCCAAAACGGATGCTTATATGTTGAAACTGATGAATGTGAAGCAGGTTCCTACTAAAGCGAGTGGGAGGGCACATCTCCAAAGGGAATCCACTTTGAAAGTTTCTCTAGATATAAAATAATTTAAAACAGGCATAACTCAGTCAATATAACTCAGAATATTTACTATAGCCTATTTTTGGAAATAGAATTACCATTCTACACCTTTCCAGGTGATTGAAATCTCTATTTGGACACTATGGAAACTCATATTCATATTGCAACTGTCCCTTCATAACAAAAGTTCTGAAAAAATTCTTGATTTTAAATCAACGATCTCTCCTTCATCTAAATTCTAATTCGACCATTTTTTTTAATCGAATTATTTTTCAAGAGGAGTTTAGAGATGCAAATTTTTTTTTTCTGAAATTATGCAAAAAATTATAGGAGAGCCACCCTCCATGAATTTTGGTTAGAAACATCTTTGCAACACAACTGATTTTAAATCAGTGATATCTCCCTCATCCAGACTCCGAGTCGGCCGATTTTTTTTTTGAATTTGGGTATTTTTTCACAAGGAATATAGATATGTTATTTTTATAAATAATTTTTTCACCAAAGTTTTCAAATATGATCTGCAAACTCATATCCCAAAAACTTCCTGTAAAAAATGAAAAAAAAAAATTCCGGCTGTTCCCAAGAAAGTGTTGTAATAAAACTAATCTAGATCTTTAAGGGAGGCCCCAAAGATCTAAAATTTGAAATTACAGAAGAAAAGAGGAGAACACACAGTAAAAAGAATCACAAATAAAATTTTTTTTTAATTAAAACAGAGAATAAATGTTAAAGCTACATTCTGGTGGACAATCTGTCCTTTTAAAAATTGTGACTTGTTACTTATAATATTTTTTAGTTACGATACTGCACGTAAATTACATGGGTGGGTAAATACCATGGGTGAATGAATACCATGGGTAGATGCCACTTACAATACCATGGGTGTATGAATACCATGGGTGGATAAATATCATGGGTGAATGAATATCATGGACATAATATTTTCCCTTTAATTCAGATCATTAACCAACGAGCAATAATCACATATTAAAACATGCACATAATATTTTCCCTAGGGAAACCCCAACTCTCGGTAAAAACCCAACACAATGAAATTTCGTTAGATCTCCTTGGAAAAAACCCTAGCCAACCCGACCAAGTGATCCTTCATCGCTCACCTCCCTGGCCTCTTTATAGTGAAGTCCTCCCATCCTTTTAAAGGATACATTACATGCAATACCATAGGCATAAAATACCATTGGTACACCATACCATGTGCCAAAAAACACCACTATTTACCTTGGTAAATTTTGAATCAATCCTCGAATCAATTTTACCTAACATTTTCCTGTTAAACTTGACTTGGGGCTCCTTAACTAAATCTAGCTAACCTTTCCAAGTGAGACAACCTAGCATTGTTCACTCTGGCCCTTACCCCCCTCAAATTTTATACTAGAGTATGTATTAACCTCACATTCCCCTATCATCTAGGTATAAACTAGAATTTATCAGTAGTTATCTAGGGGTACATATGCTTTACCAGGTCTTATAAAAATATGCACATTTATATAAAACAATTGACTCCATTCTCTCTCTCTCTCTCTCTCTCTCTTTATTTTTATTTTTTTCATTATTGCTATCTTGCCTTTCATTCTCTCTCCTTGGCACAATTTGAATTGACTAATTCTCTCATATTTAATGGATTTACCATGCTACTCATCACTTACATTAAACATTCCCACCAGTCATTTCTTACATGATCCACCATCCATGATATAACAACAAATACCACATTATTGTTGCATTTGAGTAAAATATTACTCCTTTACAACGACCATGAGTCTCCTCCTTTATAACAAATTCTCTCCTTTTAAAATTTAAATTTGAACAAGGTATTGATTGTTGTCGGCATTCACCACTCCCCTCTTACTATATACACCAGCCTAGATCCATCATAACTCTGGATCTATCAAGCGCCGAGAGGGATCAAATATCTCGAGGTGAAAACCTCTTTTTTGAGTGCAAAACATGAGGAAAGGTTTTCACCTCGAAATATTTGATCCCTCTCCACGCTTGATAGATCCGAAGTTAATATAGATCTAGGATGGTTTCAATCATGTGTGGCCAAGGAAAATATATCTAACATATGATTAATTTTATCAAAAATATGTAAATACATATAATATAAACATAATCATTTTATATATGCTCAATATGTCTGATATTTATTTGTTCATTTTAGTTTTAAAATTTTCTTAGTTACCTCAGTTTGTTGAGATGATAAATATTGTTAATAACTTTAATGATAACGATGAAATACAATTTTTGAATGTAAAGTGACAATGTAATAGTGTTGAATGATAGAAATGTGAATAATAAGAATGCAGTGAAATACAAATAGTCTTCATGGTGATCAATCTCAAATTATTTTCTTCTACTATTCTTATTGTCACCCTTGTTAGTTTTGTCATATTTTCATATCGAGTATATGAAAAAGATAGCTGAACTCATAAACCATTTAAATATTTAGCTATAACTATTGTACTAAAAATCATACATCGTCTCTCTTGCTCTTCGATATTAATAGATTGAATTACTATAACATAAAAATCAATGTACATTGTCAATAATTTTGTGTGCTTACATTGAACTCAATGCACAATGTTAATCCAATCACTTTAAAATTAATGTACCATCAATGTACATCCAATTACATCAAATCAAAAATCAACGTCTACACTAAAATCAATGCATCTAATGAAAACAATCAAATAAGATTAAAAAAAAAAAACTACACTAAAATTGATGTGTTTGATGCAGGTAATCAAATAGGATTAGAAATCAACATCTGCAATGAAATCAATGTATTTAGTGCAAGTAAGAAAATAGTATTAGAAACCAACATCTACACTGAAATCAATGCATATAGTCCAAGCAATCAAATAGGATTAGAAATCACCATCTACATTGAAATCAATATATTTAGTGCAAACAATTAAATAGGATTAGAAATCATCTACATTGAAATTAATGCATCTAGTGAAAGTAGTCAAATATAATCAGAAATCAACATCTACAATGAAATTAATTCATCTAGTGCAAGCAAACAAATAGGATAAGAAATCACTGTCTACACTGAAATCAATGCATTTAGTGCGAGAAATCATACAACATTAGAAATAATATACATTGAAATCAATACATCTAGTGCAAGCAATTAAATATAATTAGAAATCAACATCTTCACTAAAATAAATGCATCTAGTGCAAGCAATCAAAATGGATTAGAAATCACCATCTACATTGAAATTAATTCATCTAGTGCAAGAGATCTTCTTCCCTCTCTCCCCCCTCAAACTACCTCTCTCTTTCCCTCCCTCTCTCCACTCTCTCACATCCTCCCTCTTCCTTCCTCTCTCTCTCCATTTATCTCCCATGTCTCTATCTCTCTCTCTCTCTCTTTGCCCTCCAACTCTATTAGTATATCCCTCCCTCTCTCATTCTCTCCTCCCTTCTCTCCATATCTCCTTCTTTGTCTCCTTATCTCACCCTAAAACATACACACTCTCTCTCCATCTCTCCCTTTTCACTTAATCTCTCTCTCCACTTATCAGTCTCTATGTATTTTTTCTTCCCTCCCTCTCTCCCCCTCCAATTCCATATCTATATCCCTCCATCTCTCCTTCTATCTCCCTCTCTCCCTCTCTCTCTCCCTCTCAACATATACACTAAGATAAATGCATATAGTGCAAGAAATCAAATAGGATTAGAAATCACCATCCACAATGAAATAAATGCATCTAATGCAATAAATCTTCTTCCCTCTCTCCACTTTCTCACATCCTCTCTCTCTTATTTCCCCTCTCCTCCATTTCTCTCCCACATCTATCTCTCTCTCCCTCCCTCTCTCTCCCTCTCTTCACCCTCCAACCCTGTTATTATATCCCTCCCTCTCTCCTTCTCCCCCCATTCCCTCCGTCTCTCATTATTTTTCTCTTTATCTCACCCCAAACATACTCTCTCTCTCTCTCTCTCTCTCTCTCTCTCTATTTATCCCTTGTCACTCCCTCTCTCTCTCCACTTCTCACTCTCTATGTATTTCTTATTCTCTCCCTCTCTCATCCTCCGACTCCATCTCTCTATCACTCCCTATATCCTCCTATCCCCCTCCCTCTCTCCTCCTCTCTTTCTTCCTTCCTCTGTCTCCCTTCCATTCCTACCCCCCTCTCTCTTCCCCCATCTCTCTCTCCCTCTCTCTCTTTTCCCTCCAATCCTCTCTCTTCCCCAATCACTCTCTTCCTCCCTCTCTCTCTCTCTCTTTTCCATCCATTCATCTCTCTATCTCTCTCTCTCTCTGCCCTCTAATCCTCTCTTTTCCCCCATTGATCTCTCTCTCTATCTCAAACTATGTTACTATATCCTTAACTTTCTCCATCTCTCTACTTATTCCCCCTCTTCTCTCCATCTCTCCTTCTTTGTCTTTTTATCTTGCCCCTAATTATACAAACACTTTCTCCATATCTCCCTTTTCACTCCCCCTCTCTCTCCATTTCTAATTCTCTATGTCTTTCTTCTTCCATCCCTCTATCCCCCTCCAACTCTGTCTCTCTATCCCTTCCTCTCTCTCTCTCTCTCTCTCTCTCTCTCTCTCTCTCTCTCTACCCTCCAATCATCTCACTATCTCCCTCCCTCTCTCCTCCTCTCTCTCTCCCCCTCCATATTTATGTCTCCCTCTTCCTCTTACCCTTTTCTACCTCTGTCACTCCTCTCCCTCTCTCTCTCTTCATTCCTCTTCACCCCTCTCCTTGATTTTATTCCCATCTCTCCCTTCTCACTCCCCCAATCGCTCCACATCTATCACTCTATGTCTTTGTTCGTCCCTCCCATATATATATATATATATATATATATATCATGATATATTAATGTATATTATAATATAAAAAATTTAATATTGTATTAATCCAAATTTATTAATAATAATAATAATAATAATAATAATATTTTAATATAAATATTAAGGCTAATAATGTTTTTTTGGCATGGTATTAATAATAATTTGGCCCATAGTATTTGGCCCATTGGATTCACCTAAATAAAACCTATTTTTTGAGTATTCATAAATCTAAAGAGGTCTATGGAGTAAAGATAAAAAGAGGCTTAATTTATTTACCATACCTCTTTTATTTACCATCGTATTTGGCCCATAGGCTTGGTATATAATTAGATGTTGATTTATATTGATATTTGATATGCTTTTAAATATTTATCATGCCCCTTTATACCTCTTTTATATTGATTTATTTATTTACCATACCTCTTTTATAAATATGGTATTTAGCCCATGGTATTAATAATAATTTGTCCCATGGTATTTGGCCTATAGGCTTCACCTAAATAAAACCTCTTTTTTGAGTTGTTGTAAATATAAAGAGGCTTATGGAGTAGATATAAAAAGAGGATTTATTTAATAACCATACGTTTTGATTAAGTATAAAAAAGTTTTATTTATTTACCATACCTCTAGTTTATTTATATTTTTATTTATTTATCATACCTAAACTTATTTATATTTTAAATTTATATTTTTAGGTCCTTATATTACTAGTATAGTCCCCTATTGTTGTTAGTGTAACCCCCTTATTGTTATTGTTGTACCCCTATAACCCCAGTATTGTTATTATTGTGCCCTTACATTATTATTTTAGGTCCACTAGGATTACATTACGGCCCCACTAGGATTACATTGTGGCCTCGTGGACTCCTATATATAGAAATGAGGTTTTGTCATCTTATCATCCAAGAATTGTTCATTTATGTAATATATTAGAGGTTTCCCCCTCGAAGTGGCTTATTTCTAAGGCATTGATCTCTCTTTTATTCTATTTTTGGAGCTGGTTTCATAACATTTGGTATCAGAGCTTTGGATTCAAGGGTTTCGCTAATCCAAACAGTCATCGTGGAATTTTTTCTATAACATTTTTTCTACGAAGGTTCAGAAGCTGGAATTTTTATAGATTGAATCCGAAATCCTGAGGAACATCATGGGAAAATTTCAGATCATGGTTCAAAATATTTTCAGAGATATGATCTATGCAAATTAGGGATTTTTGTAGGCTCTTGAATTTAACCTAAACAGGTCATCATGGCATTTTCACTATAAATTTTTTTCTAGGACGATTCAGAAGCTAAAATTTCACAAAGCGAAGCTGCAATCCTAAGGAACGCTATGGAAAAATTTCAGAGCTTGATTCGCAATATTTTCGGAGATATGGTTTATGGAAGTTAGGGATTTTTTAGGCTCCTGAATTTCATCTCAAAGAGGTGACCACGAGAAAATTGTCATAACTCTATCTCTGAGCATTGGATTGCAATTCTGTAAAAAGTGGCCACAAGTACACTGACTATATTTTTTTTGTATCAATTTCAGAGCTAAAAGAGAAAACAGTGACACGTGGCAAGTTGTACAAGTTCACTCTACTAAAACAGTCCATAATTAGGTCATCATAGGAGATTTGGCATAACTTTTTCTTCAAGAATCCAAATTAGGTGAGATCTATGGCATTCGAAAGAAGATTCAGAGGGCTAATTCAGGGCTAAATTTTAGATATTGAAGATCTTAAATCACAGAGATAATTCAGTTTCAATATCTAGCTCTTCAAAATCAAGAAAAGTTTGTGTATTTTTTTTTCAAATTGCATAAGTCTTGTTTGAAAAATCAGTTTTAAGTGATTCCAAAGGCCTATTGAGCATATATATCAGTATTGGGTTCTAAAATGTCTCCTAAAAAGAATTCAACACCCATTAAAACCTCATAGTTCTCTACTATGACTCATGAAGATGAAGAATTGCAACATGATCTATCAAAATTACAAGAGCAAGTGCACTAAATTTCACTCTCGCAAAGAGAAACAAAAAATGAAATGGATGTTTAGAAGAAAAGAATGGAAGCTAAGATGGATGGTTGGAAGAAAGGCATGGAAGCTACGATGTATGGTTTGAAGAATTTTATGGAAGAAAAAATGGATGGTATGGAAGATTGAATGGAAGGTTTGAAGGAAGACATGGAAGGTTTGAAGGTAGGTTTGTCAAATTTGATACAATAAATGATTCCTAATGGTGAAAATATAGTAGAGGAAACTCATGATGAGAACATAATAAATGTTAATCATGATTTCATAAACTCTAATGTTGGATTAAAGAACCACCATATTCCAAAGAAGGATATGAGGAAGTTTGATGGCAAGGATCCCGTAACATGGATACTACAGATGGAGCAATATTTTTATCTCAATAATGTGCAAACCACACATAAGGTATGTATTGCAACTTTAAATTTAGAACAAAATATATTTGTATGGTATCGATGGCTTTTCTCCCGTAAAAAAATGTCACTTGGTCAATTTTTATGGAGGAAATGACAACACATTATGAGGATACAAAGAGCAACGCCTTCTTTATCCAATTGATAAATCTCAAACAAAAGGGTTAAGTGGTGGAGCACATTGAGGACTTCCAAAAATTGAATATAAGGGTAACTGATATTTCAGAGGAACACGGGATTGATGTCTTCATAGGGACTTTAAAGGATAACATCCAACATGAAGTTCGTGTTTGGGACCCTAATTCATTAGAGAAGGCATCCAGGTTGGAAAGAAAAATTGAATGTAAAATTATGGCAACAAGGAAGCCTACCACTCACATCTATAAAGATGGAAGTGTTACTACTCCTAGAATTCCACAACCTACAAGGCCGACACCACAAAAATTGGAAGAAAAAGAGCAAAAGGGCTTTGCTACAGTTGTGATAGCAAATACACTTAAGGTCATAAGTGTGCTGAGAAGAAATTATTTTACATAGATCGTGAAGAGGAGGAAGAAAATGAACAAGAAACTTCAAAAGAAGAGGATATACACCAAGAAGAAACCCTAGAAGAAGAAGAAATGAGTCTGACTGTATCATGAAATGCATTGGCAGGAATTACCACTCCTCAAACTCTCAAGATAGAAGGACATGTCAAGAAGAAAAAGATAATAGTGTTGATTGATTCAAGTAGTACCCATAATTTTTATTCATTGTAAGGTATCCAAGGAATTGAATTGTTTCCTATACCCAGCACAAAAATTTCAAGTGATGGTTGCAAATGGAGGAACTATAAATTGCTTTGGAAAATGCCATAGTATCAAGCTAGCCATTTTGGAATATGTATTGAATAGTCCAATGTTGTCCATCCCAATTGGAAGTGTTGATGTTGTACTAGGAGTACAATGGTTACAATATTTGGGGATGGTAGCTTTTAATTTTCAAGAACTTTTATTGAATTTTTTTTTGGAAGGAAAGGAAATCGAATTATGGGGTATCACAAGGAAGCCAGGAAAGATAATAAGCTCTAATGTCATGACAAAGCTTTTGAAGAAAGAACAACGAGGTGTAATTTCACAATTATGCTCACTAGAAGTTCCAACATCAAAATCATCTATTTCTCCGGATCTCCAAAATGTCCCGGATAATCATTCCAAGGCGTTTGATACTCCCGAAGGACTCCCACCTATTCCTGATCATGATCATGCTATTCATCTGATTCCAAGAAGTGTTCCTCCAAACATTCGGCCTTACAGATATCCTTATGTCCAAAAGAGTAAAATTGAACGTTTGATTGTAGAAATGTTAGAGGCTAGTTTAATTCAACCTAGTCAAAGTTCTTTCTCTACTCCAGTAGTATTGGTGCATAAGAAGGATGGATCGTGGTGCATGTGTCCGGATTATAGGGAGCTCAATAAGCTCACTATTAAAGATAAATTTCCCATTCCTATGATTGATGAATTATTAAATGAATTACATGGAGAAATTTATTTTACCAAGTTGGACCTTCATTTAGGATATCATAAAATTAGAATGAAGACTGAAGATATTCCAAAAACAACATTTTGAACTCATGAGGGTCATTATGAATTTTCGGTCATGCCTTTTGGCCTTACCAATGCACCTTCTACATTTCAAGGGTTGATGAATTCCATTTTCAAACCCTTCCTTAGAAAATTTGTGCTAGTATTTTTTGATGATATATTAATCTACAATAGGTCTTGGAAGGATCATGTTCAACATGTTGACAAGGTGCTCAAACTATTGGAGGAGAAACAATTATATGAAAAAACATCCAAATGTTTCTTTGGACAAGAGGTGGAATATCTGAGTCATATTGTATCTCATGAGGGTGTTAAGGTAGACCCTAAAAAACTTAAAGCCATTAATGAATGGAAAGTCCCCACAACCATAAAGTAGTTGCACAGATTTCTCGGGTTAATAGGGTATTATCACAATTTGTTAAGAATTATGGGAGAATAGAAACACCTCTAACAACATTATTGAAGAAAGATGCATTTTCATGGATTCCTGAAGCAACTAAGGCCTTTGAACATATTAAAGAGACAATGTGCCTAACACCAGTCTTAGCTACGCCATACTTCACAAAAACATTTATTGTGGAATGTGATGCCTCAAGAAATGGAATTGGTGTTGTTTTAATGAAAGAAGGAATACCCATTGCTTTTGAAAGTCGTTCAATCAAAGGAAAGTATTTACAAAAGGATATTTTTGAGAAGGAAATGTTGGAAATACTACATGCACTAAATAAATGGAGACCTCACCTAATGGGAAGACACTTCAAGGTAAAAAATGATCATGATAGTATTAAACACTTTTTGGAACAAAGAATATCTTTAGAAGAGCAGCAACAATGGGTCACAAAGATGTTGGGTTATGACTTTGAAATCATCTACAAAAAATGGAACCTAAATGTTGTTGCAGATGCACTCTCAAGGAAGGATGAAAAGGTAGAAGCAATGCTTTGTGACATTTCTATTATTCAACCAGATTGGATAACTGAAACAAGGGATGAATGGAAGAAGGACAAAGAAGTGTGGATACTCATTCAAAAGTTGCAGCAAGATCCTACTACATATGATACATTTAGTTGGAAAAATGATTCCTTATGGTACAAATATTGCTTATATATTTGCAAGAATTCCCAACTAAAACAAAATATTCTTTTGGAATTGCACACTTTTCCTTTAGGAGGACACTCGGGATTTTTAAAAACTTACCACAGGGTGAAAAAACAATTTTTTTGGGATGGCCTTAAATCTGATATTCAAAAGTTTGTTGCAGAATGTTTGGTTTTCCAGCAAAATAAAGTTGAGACAATTAAGACCCCGGGTCTTCTACAAACTTTATCCATTCCAAGTCAATGTTGGGAGGGGATTTCAATGTATTTTATCACAAGTTTACCGAAGTCCGCAAGAAGGAGTGTCATCATGGTGGTAGTTGATAGAATTACCAAGTATGCACACTTTTGTGCATTATGTCATCCATTTAAAGCAAGTACAGTTGCTACTGCATTTATGGAAACAATTTAAAAGCTACATGGAAACCTGAAGATTATTGTAAGTGACAGAGATCCCATTTTTACAGGAAATTTTTGGACGAAATTATTATCTTGTTTGGGTACTCAACTACCTCATAGCTCATCTTGTCATCCTCAATCTGATGGTCAAACAAAGATAGTGAATAAATGTTTGGAAGGATATCTTCATTTTTTTGTATCTGATAAGCAAGCACAATGGGTCAAGTGGTTACCTCTCGCTGAATGGTGGTATAACACTTCCTTCCATACTGCAACAAAAATGACCCCATTTATGGCACTTTATGGATATCATCCACGGTCTGTCAAATCTTATTTGAGGGAAAATTCTAGGGTTCATGTAGTGGAGGATCACATCGAGCATCAACAAGAATTTCTCCAATGCTTAAAGGATAACCTAAATTTGGCACAAAATCGAATGAAACAACAGGTAGATCAACATCGCAGTCAGAGAAGTTTTGATGTGGGAGACTAGGTATTTTTACGGCTACAACCATACAAACAAATGTCCCTCAAGCAAGCTAAGAAGGATAATAAATTATCGCCAAAGTACTATGGTCCTTACAAGGTGTTCCAAAAGACTGGTACTATGGCATACAAATTGGAGCTTCCTGCTTCTTCGCGAGTGCATCCATTTTTCCATGTTTCATGCTTAAAAAAGGCTATAGGGGACGAACTTCTAGTTCAAACAATATTGCCAAAACTTGATGAAGAAGGAAAAACCATATTGGAACCTGAAGCAGTCACGGAAATAAGAACTCAACAGCTACAAAATCGATCAATTTCAGAGTATCTCATCAAATGGAAGAACTTAGCCACTGAAGATTCTACATGGGAGGATGAGAATTTTATACAAAAGCACCCGAAGCTACTCAAGCATTGAGGAAAACACTTTTTTGAAGGAGAGGAGCATGTTAGGTCCTTATATTACTAGTATAGTCCCTTATTGTTGTTAGTGTAACCCCATTATTGTTATTGTTGTACCCCTGTAACCCCCGTATTGTTATTATTGTGCCCTTACATTATTTTTTGGGTATGTGTTATATTCTTTCCACGACTAGCCCCATGCGTTGTACATTGCGCCGAGCGCAGTAGGGGGGTCACAAGGGGGGAGGCAGCCCCCACTGTTAGGGTTTGGGGTAGTGCCCTGGCAAAAATTTGTTTGGTTTGCGGACCCACTCATAGGTGGACCCACCCATGTTTTGTGCATGATTTTGCACATGGTTTTGGGGTACGATGGTTTTCGGCCCCTGGTATTTTGTAGATCCGGTCAAGGGAACTACGGTTATGTTCTAATCCAGGGTTAATGGATTGGGGTTTATGTATGCTTCGGCATGTATATATATGTGTTGTAACACTAAAAGGAATATATGAAAAATCAAGTTGGTCGTCCCGATTTGGGATCCAAGGGAAAATCTCTGTGTTTATCTATTTTATGTTTTATGCTCTCGCTATTGTTTATTTTTTGTTATAAGATTCATGTGTAGATAATTTCTGTTCAAGTTTAAAACCTACATTTGGTATCAGAGCTATTTCGGCTTCAAGGGGACGCCTTTGCTGCTAAAAGTTTTTTTTCTTGGGCCTGAGGTAGACCCTATTCAGTGGGAGATCTGCGGGATCGATTCTTGCAGTGTAAGAAGATGGTGAGCAGCGGGAAGATAGAGATCGAGAAATTTAATGGTTAGAGTTTTGAGTTATGGAAGCTGAAGATGGAGGATCTGCTGGTGGATAAATATCAGTGGATCGTGGTAGATCCAGGTACTAAACCAACGGCAATGTCAGATGAAGACTGAAAGAAACTGGATCGGAAGGCTAACAGCACAATACGATTGTGTGTCTCAGATTTAGTATTGTTGAATGTATCTGGGGAAGCTACGGCGAAGAATTTGTGGTAAAAACTTGGGACTTTGTACCAATCTAAGTCTCTGGTGAATAAGTTGTTCCTACGGAAAAAGCTGTATAACCTAAGGATGAAGGATGGAGACTCGGTGACAGAGCATCTGAACGCCTTCAATACTGTGGTAAGTCAGCTGTCATATGTTGATATTAAAATCTCAGATGAAGATAAGTGCATCAGTTTGTTGTGTTCTCTACCAGACTCGTGGGATAGTCTGGTTATTGCAATAGGTAGCAATACAACTACCTTGAATTTTGATGACATTATCTCAGCCTTGTTGTCGGAGGAAATGAGATGGAGAAATATGGAGGGCCAGAATGGAGATGCCTTATCTATACGAGGAAGATCCCAAACAGAAAAAAGAATAAGGTTTCGAGTGGGAGATCCAAATCTAGAGGGAGATCTAAATCTCCTGGAAAGTTTGTAAAGGTATGCTGGAAATGCGGAAAGGAAGGGCACTACAAAAGGGACTGCAGATCTAAAGCTCCTGAGAAAGGAAAGGGATCTGATGATGCTCCTTCTATAGAGGCAAAAACCACCTCGGATGAAGGTGGGGATGTGTATTTGGCTTCTTCTTCAAATACACATGTAGATCATGAGTCATGGTTGATTGACTCAGGTGCATCCTTTCACTTCACTCCCCATAGGGAGTGGTTCTGCGAGTATGAAAAATATGATGGTGATGTCTTCCTAGGGGATGATAGGAAGGCCAGAATCTTTGGACGTGGAAAGGTGAAGCTAAAGCTGCAAGGTGGAAGGTTTAGAACACTTCTTGGTGTTCTGCATATTCCTGCATTGGCCAGAAATCTAATTTCTGTAAGCAAGATGGATGATGCAGGTGTAAAAACAGTGTTGGAGAAAGATTCGTGAAAGATGGTTCCGAGAGCACTAGTATTAATGCGGGGAGTTCGGACTAGAACTCTGTACAAGCTACAAGGTAGCACTATTATTGATGGGTGTAACAGTTATGTGGTTCCTAAAAGTGGAGCAGAAAGCCTAGATTTCTCTGGAGAAAAGACCATGCTATGGCATCGAAGGCTTGGAAATATTAGAGAGAAGGGCCTTTGGATACTACATAGAAATGGTATGGTAGAAGGTATGTCTAATTGCTCTCTGGATTTCGATTTCTGTGAACATTGTGTATATGGGAAGCATAATCGGGTGAGTTTTCCTTCTGGTGCTAAGAGGGAGAACAAGATATTAGAACTTGTGCACAGTGATGTGTTTAGACCTGTGTTAGTTCCATCACTAGGAAAGTCTGTGTACTATGTTTCATTCATAGATGACTTCTCCAGGAATACATGGATATATTTCTTGAGGAATAAATCTGAAGTCTTTGAAAAATTTAAAGAATTTAAGGCTCTGGTGGAAAACCAGAAAAAGAAGAAGATAAATGCATTGAGGATAGATAATGGTGGGGAGTTCTGCAAGAAGGAATTTGAAGAGTTCTGTAAGAAGTGTGGCATAGCACGATAGAAGACTACTCCATACACACCTCAACAAAATGGAGTTGCAGAAAGAATGAATAGAACACTAATGGAAAAGGCAAGAAGCATGCTCAGTGGTACCGGGTTAGGACAAGAATTCTGGGAAAAGGCAATGGAGACTGCATGTTACTTAGTTAATAGATCACCTTCATCAGCATTGGAGGATAAGACTCCACATGGTAAGAAACCCTCTCTTTCACATCTAAGGGTATTTGGATGTGATGCATATGTACATGTTCCAAAGGACAAAAGGACCAAGTTGGATAATTAATCTGAAAGGTGCATCTTTATTGGGTATAAGGATGGTTTAAAAGGTTACAAGCTTTGGAACCTGGAAACAAGGAAGGTTGTGTATAGCCGAGATGTAGTGTTTAGAGAGGTGAAAGATGTTGTTAAACCTGAAATCATACCAAAGGAACCTGAGAAGATAGAGTTTGAGCTAAAGGAGGATGAATCAGACTCTACAATAGAAGAAGATTAAGAAGAGGAAGAGCCACAAACCCCAGCTTTGAGAAGATCAGTTCGAGAAAGAAGGCAACCAGAAAGGTATAGTCCATCTGATTTTTGTTTAGGTTTTGCCTTAACTATAACTGATGATGATCCCAGAACTGTCAGGGAGGCAGTAGATTCAGAGGATGGAAAACTCTGGAAGGAGGCCATGGTTGATGAAATGGCATCCTTGCACAAAAATGAGGCATTGGATCTGGTGGAGTTGCCAGGTGGAAGGAATCCCATCGGGAGAAAATGGGTGTTTAAGAAGAAGATGAATGTAGAAGGCAAGGTGGAGAAATACAAAGCTCCCTTGGTAGCCAAAGGTTATTCCCAGGTGCTGGGAATTGATTTTGGTGATATTTTTTCTCCTATTGCCAAAGTTGCTTCTATTAGATTACTTTTATCTGTTGCTGCTGCATTTTATTTTGAGATAGAACAGATGGATGTGAAGATAGCATTTCTTCACAGGGATCTAGAAGAGGAGATCTACATGAAGCAACCTAAAGGCTTTATGGTGAAGGGTAAGAAAGAACTGGTATGCAGGTTGAAGAAGTATTTATATGGGTTAAAACAGTCACCAAGGATGTGGTATCAAATATTTGATACCTATATACGGGGACTTGGCTTCACCAGAAGCAAGGAGGATCACTATGTTTATTTTGAATTAATTGGTGACCGTGTTATTTATTTGGTCTTGTATGTGGATGATATGTTGTTGATTGGAAATGACAAAGAAATTATCCAAGATTTGAAGACCCAACTATTCTCCAAATTTGACATGAAGGATATTGGTGCTGCAAACTATATTTTGGGCATGGAAATTAAGAGAGATTGGGCAAAGAGGAAGCTCTGGTTAAACCAGAGGAAGTATGTCAAGACTATATTGTAGAGGTTCAATATGCAGGATAGTAAACCGGTGAATGTTCATATTCATGTAGGTCTAAAGCTATCTGCTAAACAGTGTCCCAAGACACAAGAAGAAGAGGAGGATATGTCCTATGTTCCATATGCAAGTGCAGTGGGTAGTCTGATGTATGCAATGGTCTGTACTAGACCAGACATTTCACATGCAGTGGGAGTATTGAGCAGGTTTATGTCAAACCTAGGGAAGGAGCATTGGACAGCAGTGGAGTGGGTTTTCAGATATTTACGTGGCACTAGTGATTATGGCTTGTGCTACCAGGGAAGACCAGGATTGGAAATAATGTTGGACATTCATGGTTTTGTTGATGCAGACTGGGTTGGAGATCTGACCAAAGAAGATCTACAAGTGGGTATGTGTTTAGCCTATTTGGAGGCGCAGTCAGTTGGATGAGTAAAAGACAGTCTGTAGTGTCTCTTTCAACTACAGAGGCAGAATACATAGCAGCCACTCATGCAAGCAAGGAGGCAATTTGGTTGCAGAGATTGTGTTCAAGTATGGGGTTGGTACAACAAGCTATATGATAGACTGTGATAGCCAAAGTGCAATTTTCTTGGCTAAGAACCCTGCTTACCATTCAAAGACAAAGCACATTGATGTTCAATATCACTTTGTTAGAGATATGGTTGAGGCTAAAAGTGTGTTGCTAGTAAAGGTGAACACTTTGAAGAATGTTGCAGATGCATTGACGAAGTCTGTGAGCACTCAGAATTTCTCTTGGTGTAGAGAAACAATGGGTGTTGAAGAATTGGCCCAATGACTATGCTCTCCTGTGGCCCCTTGTGGAAAGAAAACAACGAGTGGGAGAATGTTAGGTATGTGTTATATTCTTTCCACGACTAGCCCCATGCGCTGTACGTTGTGCCGAGCACAGCAGGGGGGTCACAAGGGGGGAGGCAGCCCCCACTGTTGGGGTCTGGGGCAGCGCCCCGGCAAAAATTTGTTTGGTGTGCGGACCCACTCATAGGTGGACCCACCCATGTTTTGTGCATGATTTTGCACATGGTTTTGGGGTACGATGGTTTTCGGCCCCTGGTATTTTGTAGATCCGGTCAAGGGAACTACTTTTATGTTCTAATCTAGGGTTAATGGATTGGGGTTTATGTATGCTTCAGTATGTATATATATGTGTTGTAACACTAAAAGGAATATAACGAAAAATCAAGCTGGTCATCCCGATTTGGGATCCAGGGGAAAATCTCTATGTTTATCTATTTTATGTTTTATGCTCTCGATATTGTTTATTTTCTGTTATAATATTCATGTGTAGATAATTTCTGTTCAGGGTTAAAACCTACATTATTATTGTTAGGTCGGCTAGGATTACATTACGGCCCCACTAGGATTATATTGTGGCCCCATGGACTCCTATATATAGAAAGGAGGTTTTGTCATCTTATCATCCAAGAATTGTTCATTTATGTAATGTATTGGAGCTTGCCCCCTCAAAGTGGCTTATTTCTAAGGTGTTGATCTCTCTTTTCTTCTATTTTTGGAGCTAGTTTCATAACATATATTATGTTCATACATAATAATAATTAGGTTTATTTTTAAGTAGGACCAACATTAGATCAAAAATGTTAAATTTTAAACATTGCATTTACTTTTACATGTTTACGTTTTTACGTGAGATCTACCCCCATTCTAGGTTGTAGAGATAATACATAGTTATATTTTAATAATTAAGATTAGCCTATTAATAAAGTGAAAAAGTTATATATAACATAAAGAATAAAGTTATATATGATTTAAGATTCAAGTTAATGTTTTGGCCGACATTGGTGAAAATTATTTTTATTATTATTTTTTAAACGTGACATACTTACACATCGGGGTCAATGCTCCTCTAAACACAATAAAAGGTATTTGACCTATTTTATCAATGAAATCAACGTTTGTGCCTCATGTATTAGACACATCTATCTAGGATTGTCTCTAGACCTCACACTTATTTCCGCGGCCACTAACTTGACCATTGACACTACCATGAACTCTAGGGCCACTTGGCCTCCACAATGTACCAATTTCTTACAATATCCACTCACCATTATTTTGATTTGTGAATTTGATTATGCCCTAATGAGTGAACTTCCTGAGAGATCACGACATCATGTATCGTCTTCCATGTGGAGTGTACTATGTTCAACTCCTCTCACATGTTTCTCACTTGCAAGCACTTTCTTGGCCACAGAGTTTGAAAAGCCTAAGAAAGTCCAACCATATTCACTTTCACATTAACTTGAAACTTCTCTAGAAATGAAAAATGTGGTGGATTTGATACAAGACTCTTCCACTCCTGCATAACGTGCAACTGTCACTAGGCCATGACGTTCATCCAACTCACATTTCATCACTATCTCACCTTACCCACTTGCATTCTTGTAGGTGTTTAGCTCAGGCTCAACCCTTTAGCACAGATGCCTCTGAAGCCGACATAGCATTCCTGGCCATCCATATTTCCATAGTCGTACATCATGGCATCACCCCAATTATGACATGTTGCAACTAGCTGTAAGTACTCTCGCTAAAATGGCTTGGCTTCAACGACACCTCCACCCCCTAAATATTCAAGGCTAGGGAAACATGATTGCTTACCAAGCCAACTGTGCCAGTGAACAAGACCCCGATCCCTTTCTCCATCTTAATGTGACATGAATACCTTACACGGTTTTTCCAATCATATCCACCTGAGTGTGGTTTGTTGAGAATCCTTATCGTCTCTACACATGAAGAAAATATTATCAAGAAATACAAGATCAAAATTAATAACAACAAAAACCATCTAAGAGAACAATTTTCTACAGAGCTCTGCCATCAATTGATCAACATTAGATCTAATTTGTCTATCCTGCTCTTGATTCCTCTACAAATCTGTGAACAAACTTTGTGTTGATCTCTCTATCTACCAGGCCAATACAAACCCTTGGCTATAGAGTGTCCCTAAGGCTAAATTTTTTTTTTGATACCATGTGAAGAAAATTTAGTAGAGAGATAATTAAAAAATTACTTTGAGGAATAATAACCATATTAAAATATGCACATAATATTTTCCTGGGGAAAAACCTAACCCAATGAAATTTCATTAGATCTCCTTGGCCAAAACCCTAGCTAACCCACCCAACTGAGCCTTCCCCACTCCCCTCCCTGGCCTCTTTATAATGAAGTCCCCACAACCTTTTAAAGGATACATTACATGCAATATCATGGGAAGAAATCATACAAAAATAAGCTTAGTGTCCAGCAAATATTTCTATCCAGAGAATGATGAATATCTCCATGGAAGAGGACTCAAGAAGAGGATTGTCAAAGAGAATGTGTGTCTTGGCCTTGGAGTGACTACTAGGTCAAGGGTCTTGGTCTTGGTATTCATCAATTGGAATCTCTATAAGAATAATTTTTGCGGGTTTTCCTCTCAAAGAGTGAGATATTTTGGCCCTCGCTCATAGCCTACATGTTGTGCCTCTTCTCTATTTCATATGCATGCATTAGTTACTATTTGATGAAGAAGAACACCAATAATATAACAAGAAGAAAATCCTAACCTAAAGAAGTTAAAAAGAATTCACAAACAATCACTAATATATAGAAATATCCTAATGCAAATGCCCTCGACTTCTCAACAATAAGGTTTCGTATATATGATGCTAAAGTTAAATAAGGGAATATAATCTAAGAGACACTCAAGGATTTTGGATGTTTACTTAGCTCAATCAAGGGAACACACTAAATCTCAGAGGAATCTCATAATCATTGTGCAGATTGGAGCATAGAACCTAGGCAAAGTCTTGGTGACACCACAGTGACATCCCTTCACTATCTCAACACTATATCATAGTGAAGTTTCTCAGTGTAGTTCGATTGTCTTACAACATAGATTACAGTGAAACAGTGGCTCGATGAAGTGATGACATGCTCAGTAATATGATAATATATGTTCTCGAAGATTATAGTGGTAGAGTAGCTATGTGGTATGATGATATCTTTTTGTCTCAATCATATGACACTCTTAATACTACCTTAGGCTTGGTAGAAGTCTCGGTGCTAAAAGAGAAACATGGTTTGGACAAAGGATAGCTACAAATCATTGCAATAAAAAGGTCTTGGATTTGGTGTAGTAATGATGACTCAATTCCATAAGGTCAAGTTGGATCTTCATTGAAGAAGAAATTCTACCTCAAGAGGAAGTCAAAGTATCTTCAAGACTAAAAGGCTAAAGGCCTTGTCATCATACTCAAAGGTTATAAGACAAGTTCCATCTCATTGAAGCAAGGACCAATTCTTTATTCTTAAAGAATAAAATCCAAGGAATCATCAAATTGTCCTCAACAATCACCATCAACAAAGGCAGCCAAATATAAAGGAGTTATCTCCTTTTCTAAAGAAAGGCTTTTCATTTGGAATAAGATCATCCAAAAGTAGCACTAATGCATCTTCTTCATCCACCAGCTGCATATTGCATATTCACTTGACAAGAAAGTATCTTTCATTCTATAATCAAATGTTGTTAAAATGACTTCATGTTTCCAAGCAGATCCATAAGCTAGTTGGGGCATCGAAACTCCTTGCATTGAAAAAAAAGTATATAAATGATCCTCGAATAAGTAAAGTAATTAAAAAAGGTCTCCTTTGAACATGGAAAAGCGATTCCTATTAAAGAGTCCCCTCATATAGAAATATTAGAGACGTCAAAGGGATGTATATGATAAGCTCGTAATATGCGATAAAGTAGTTCATATCACTTAGACCTGATCTACACGAAATTGATGGTATCAAAGAATGAAGGGATATATTTGTAAGATCTCAATTGTGAGATATGGGAGAGATTATAAGAAGTTAAAAATCCTTGTTATAAATAAAAAGGTAACAAATTTCCATGGGGATAATAAAGTTACCTCATTAAACAACTTGTGGTTTCTATGCTTGATAAGACAAGTTGAGGGAAAAATTATTGAAGTTTAAATAACTCAAACATTTGCAGGAAGGAAAGAGAAGTTCAAAAAAATTTGGTTCTCAAAAAATAAAGAAGAGCATAGCTAATATTCAATGATATGGAAAGGTATGGACATTCCAGAAAGGAAGCTCATATCACCAGAAATATGGAGGAAGATGAAGAGAAGAATTCCAAGGAAGGAGGGAGTACAAGATATTTACTATGATTAAGATAGTCTCCCTCACAAAGGTCTTGTCATGGATCCTAACTATTTTGTAGCATATGGATATAATAAATAATAATATTCATTGTGGCATCATGGAAGCATTAGAAACAAGAGCTCGTGGCATCACCTTGTGAACCTCATTGGAAATTAAAGGAAAGGAAGAAGTGATCCAGGACTAAGCTCATCATACATCAAGTCAAGAAGAAAACATATGATGGATAGGGATATTCAAGATCCTCAATATTCTATGATGGAATATTCATTGAAATATTTATCGATCCATAGAGGAAGCAAGTGTTTCATAAGGAACTACAACTTGTGGAACTCATGGTATGATGGTATCATGACATAAGAGATGAAAAAAACCAAGGGATTCAAGATCTTCCAAACAAGGAAGCTGTTAAAGAAGCCTAGATGACTTGAAGGTAAATGAGGTAGGTATTCTTGTATTTAATATTATAATGTCATTTCGTATGGTTGCAGGTATCATGTATCACTTCTTCTATGTTGAGAATCATGATCAAAGGAAATGGGACTCCCCCTCTAAAAGGATGCAAATAGGCATAGGTCACACTAGATGAAATAAACAGAACATGTCCTCACCTGACGTATGAGGTGGTTTACTAAAATAAAGGAACTCTGATTGGAAGCTTCTAAAAATGAAATGGGTGAAGAAATGAATGAAGAGATCATAAGATATGCAACCATGGTAATGGAAATCAACATTCAAGAAGACCAAGAAGACTTTACTAGGAAATGTTCTAGAAATATATGAAGACTCTGATGAAATTCTGAAAAATATGTAGACTCTTGGCGATGGATATCTTTGGGGGATATGTAAACATGTATGCAGGATTTTGATACCTATAAGAATATGTCATGATGAAATACCATCACAAAAGCAATTTTGATCTTTAAGTGTTTAGTTTTATATTGAACAATAT
The DNA here is from genome assembly GCA_034641835.2 of Pinus albicaulis. Taxonomy (NCBI): domain Eukaryota; kingdom Viridiplantae; phylum Streptophyta; class Pinopsida; order Pinales; family Pinaceae; genus Pinus; species Pinus albicaulis. The sequence goes on along the minus strand of CM076582.1, from coordinate 1,034,746,586 downwards.
GAAGATGAGCTTATGTAGGGCTGACAAAGGGAAGTGTATGTTTTCCATAGTCAATAACCATGTGGTAGGATGAAAGATCCTTGAATAAATATGGTATGAAGATAGTAGCATGACATGAAGAAATGCCAAATTAAAAACTGATGAATCACTTTCTGATGTAAGGAATGATGACATGACTCATGAATGAAAGTGATGGATGGTTTATGCCCTATGAAAAATTTCCAAAATATGAAGGCTCCATAACAATGAATAAATTAATGAAATCGAAGAAAGGATTTCTTCAGAGCAGTTGGTTGTCTCATTATTTTCACCCGATGAGCTGCTGCAAGTCACTGATTAAGAGGGAGCCTGGAAATAAGTTTCTTACATGGTAGAAACTTGGAAATTCCTAAGCCAAGAGGGAGCTTAGGTACATTCCTTATGTAGGAATGAGTACATTCCTTTATTGAAATATGTCCTTCCTAATTGAGAGGGATAGATATACATGTCATTCTAGTCTTCACATAGGAAGACAGAATGGAGGATTGGGAAGTCATATGGCATCCGATACTCTTTGAGGATGTAGTAAGGCATCGAAGATAAGAGGAGTCGTGAAAGGACTGATATTCTTTGAGGACTGGGAATCCAAGGTAAGAATATTCTTGAACATACCCTGAGAGAAACAAGGTGGGATATGTGCCAAGAGAGAAAATGATCAGGGTGTCTATTAAATCATTTGTCTCTCCAGCATTGAGATCAATATCTCGTGAAGAGATGGAAATGTTAATCAATGATTTTCTATGTTACAATGCTAGTTGATATGATGCTATACAGATGGGTGACAAATCCAATTCTTCTTATGAGAAATTATTCAAATTGAGAATGACCAAGTACCATTATGAATATCTCCCTAGTTGAGAGGGAGTGTTGAAAATTGTAACTAGGTTTGGTGTTCATAATGAAATTTAATAGCGACATAAATGATGTAATGAACTTATTTTTGTAAGCCTTGCTTCATGGGTTTCATGAACAAGTGGTTTTAGAACATTAGGATTTGTCATTTAGACTCAAAGAATAAATTTCATATATGAAAGACCTTCTTGAGCCTCTGTAAATGTCTATTAGTCTATAGAAGTGTCTAGAAGCCCTCCAAAGACAAGCACAATCTCCCTTGTGAAGTCGGCCTCCAAACTAAGATAAGAAATATTCATGTCGGCTCACTTAAAAGGAAAAACCCATTCGAATACTAAGGTTGGATAAAATACATGAGCAAACTGCTATATAAAGGAGCCTAGCCTCCTCACATTTACATAGTTTATAGGTTCAGATATCCTATGAAGTTTCGGTGGTGGAGTATAGAAAATAGTTCGGTGATATCTCTGTGTTTTCTTATGGGCAAGATAAATATAAAGTTGGATATTTGGCACAATCAAAGAGTTTGGATTCCTCTAACATTTTCAGAGGATGATCACAAAAACTCATAAATTTTTTTGATGGAGAACAGTGATGGGTTCAACCTCTATTATAGTCATCAAGGAAAAAGGACTCAGTGAAGGAACAATGAACTATACCTTTGTCTCGGTGCAGCAAGGTTTCATTGATAACATGACAATTCGTTGTAACTACAATTGGCTAAAGGTATTATCTTTGTGGTGAATATATCGGTGCCAAATCAGTAATGAATATGTCAGTGGTAAAGATCTCGGTGTTATGATAGTGGTAAAGATATTGGTGTCAAGAATGAGATATTGCAGTGTCAAGGCAGATCTTGGTATCCAAAGAATGATGAAGATCTCAATGGAAGAAGATTTTCAAGGAGAACATGTGTCTTGGTCTTGGAGTGGCTACTAGGTCAAGGGTCTTGGCCTTGGTATTCATCAATTGGAATCCCTATAAGAAGAATTTGTGTGGGTTTTCCTCTCAAAGAGTGAGAGTTTTTGCCCTAGCTCATAGCCTACATGTTGTGTCTCTTATCTATTTTATATTCATGCATTGGTTAATGTTTGATGAAGAATAACACTAATAATATAGCAAGAAGAAAATTATGATCTAAATAAGTTAAAAACATTCACAAACAGTCACTAATGCAGAGAAATATCCTAATGTAAGTGCCCTCGATTTCTCAACATTACATAGCACGAAAGCTAATATGGAAAAATATATTTAGCCACGAATGGTAAAAAATTGCATTAATAAAGTTTTAGTACAATATTACAATGTTAGTACCTATCTATGATATCTATCTATGCATGCATCATTGGCAAAGATTACAACATTTTATAATTTCATATTACATTACATTCCCATTTTTTAAAAGCATGATCATCAAGAGAATTTTATATTGATTCTCATGTGATCCAAATTGAGATTATACAAAAACTTCCTCATAAAACATTTTCTTAATTGAACAGAGTGGCAACAACTTTTCTACATTACAAAGATTTGTCATTTGGAAATCTTAATTGTTTAAACTAAGCGAGCTATGTTTTCCATAAATGTATCCTTTCAATGGTCATGTTCACTCTAACTATATAGTTGTTCAAATCGGTCTTGTTCTTAATCATAGAAGGAAAAATCATCCAAAATAATCTTAATGTGTATTAGCAACATCAACAGATTCTTTGTCCCCATCTTTGGTGAGGCAAAGCTAGGGATATATTTTCCTATAATAACATCTCAATGATCCACACAACCTGAAGCAACCCTTCATCAATTTATTAATAAAATAGCATAAAGAGGTTATATTCTATGTTAAATTACAAGAAAAAATACCTAATAAGGATGATATACAAAAGGAAACGTACTTTATTCAATAGAGGTCGGTGAAGTGACAAGGCATGGCTTTTAAAGTCAAAATAATAGGAAAATATAGGGAAAATATATGCAAAAGAATGCCAACTCTATGTCCCAACGTAATGCACATGAAGTCTTTCACCCATGATGCATGTAGAGAGTAATATATAGAGGGTGAGGAATTTAAGGAGGTGTATCAATGGCTAAAAGGCTAGATTCATGCTGGTGATGGTGACTTCATAATTTATTTACGTCTCTAGAATGAGTTACTCTACTTGGTGGAAAAGTTATGTGTTGCTAAAGGTGAGAAATTGTAGTTGATACTCACACCTCTACAGTCGTAGAATTTTTGTGTAGGGAAGAAAGTGGTTAGCTTATAGAGATATGTGTGTTGGACCAAAATGCAAGAAGATGTAGCTAGGTTGATAAGAGGATATATGTTTTGTTGTACCAACAAGACTAGTAATAGGAAAAAATTTCTATAACATCCCTTACATATACCCACTCATCCTTGTGAAATAATTTCCATGGAATATATAGATGTTTACCAATAAATAAGAAGGGAAATAACCACATATTCGTGGAACTTGATAGGCTTAGTAAGATGTGCATTCTAATACCCTATAAAAATAACATTAGAGGGAAAGACGTAGTAAAAATTTTATTTTGATTGTTTTGGGTACACTCTGGTATACCAAGGAGTATCTGTTTAGAAAGGGACACTATGTTTGTTACTGCATTTTGGAGTAAAATGTGGAAGAGTATGGGCATGAATTTGAAGAGGTTTATAGACTTTCATCCACATAAAAATAGGTAATCAGGAGTAGTCATCAATACTTTGGTGCAACTTTTAAGGGGTTACAATCAGAAGCATATGAAGACTTGGGATGAAAATATAGTATATATGCAACATTCTTATAATAGAGTGGTCCAAAATTGTATTAATAATCCCCTTTTTTCTTTGTATTTGGATATTACTGTCATTGGAAGCAAGGAAGAGTGAAGGAGGAACTCTCAGGGGATGCTTGAAGGGGAGAAAAAAATGTTGTGAAGTTTAGGAAGATCCATTTGTAAGTATAGGAGATTTTTAAAAATTCACAGGAAAAGTACAAGAACAAGCATGACCACCATAGAATATATAGTACATTTAGAGTCAGGGACAAAATATGGTTACAATTAAGCAAGGAGAGGCTACATAGTTCTAGTAAGAAAATCAATCCTTTGCAATATGGTTATTTTTAGATAATGGAGTGGTCAGAGATAATTCCTACAAACTTAGTTTACCCCAAAAAGTGTGCATTTCCTTACTGTTGAATGTGGAAAATATCAAACTCTATGAGCATTCCATGCTATATACGAAGAGGTGTAGGTCCTACCTTCCATAGAGAACTTATCTCCAAAGGCTCAGGTAGAATTGAAAGAGGATGTGTTGTTATAGAAGAGGCCTATAACTACAAGAAAATGGAAGCATGATATTTTGGATATTGTGTTGAATAGAAAGCTTCCAGTTAAGTATAAATGGCACTATACCGAGAAGGTAGAGGAAAAAAATCCTCACCTCATTTTGTAAATATTTTTGGGACCAAAATCCTATGATCCTTATTGGATCATTATATTATTTTTCATACATATTGATGCTTTTAGAATGGAAACCTTGGAGGAAACAACTTATAGAAGCAGTTTTATTGACCAAATATAGTTTTGAGAATTGGGGTCTATAACATTTTGGTTCCATTTTGAGGCCTTAAGTGATGTTTGTTTAGGGGAAAAAATCCTAACTAAAGTGTCAAGATTCATTATGTTATTCTAAATTTAGATATTTTTCTAATGGTGCAAGAAAGATGTTAACTAGAGTTTGGATAAAATAATTACACCTCTTGGAATTTACCTATCGTGATTCATCACCATAATTCTAGAGGATTCCATGTGAACCCAAATTATCTATGGAAAATGGGATAGCCATATGGATACTGTGAAGAATACTCTATAAGGGTTAAGTTGAACAACCCCCCATTTCATAAAATTTTACTTTAAAAAATTATAATATGAAATGGGTCCCTTTTTTAGAATAAATTGGTATTAACTCATCATTCCTCTAAAAATCCAAAAACAAACAAAAAATCATTATAAAACCTTTTGAATTCATAAAACATCGGCAATCGGAAATAAAACAATCACCAATAAAGGCCCCTCTCCTTGCTCCGATGCGATATCACTATCGGCAATCGGGGATTGCGATATGAATGCAATAGAACTTTGCCTTAAAATCTCCCGATGCGAGTTAAGCGATATCGCTATCGGCGATCGGGGATTGTTTGAAAACTCAAAAGACTGCTTAAGTTCTCCTCCGATCGCCGATAGCGATAAAGCTAAGCGCGACTTTCAAAAAGGATTGTTATGGCGGCTCAACATATTATGTTAATTATTATTAAAAAGCCTTTTTCACTATATAATGGTAATTGACTTAAGCCCAACCGCCAAATAAAAATCAAATCCACGTTTAATGAGGCTATTCAGGAAAATAAAGGACATGATGAGCATTTAATAGATTGGCAGGTTCAAACGACCAATTAATGGAGCAGTTACGCCTAAAATCCCTTCAGAGATTACATACGCGAGAGTCTTATGATTATTTTCCATTATTTATTGATTGACATAAGTCTTCTGTACCAGTTTTCGCCGTCTATTCTCTGCATTACGTTCATTTTATCTTTTGTGCAGAGCTTCTCCACAGAAACAAGTTCAGACCAAATGGGGAAGAAATCTAAGAAACCGGGCACAGCTGCAGCTTCTGTAGTAACAGAACAACATGCCGCCGATCCAGGATCAAGCAAAAAAGGATTAATCTCAGATACCACATGTCTTGGTCTCGGAAATACTACTTGGCAGAGCATTTACAACCTGGTTGAAGCCGAGGAACCTCAGCAAACAACGGTAGAAGCTTCAGCAGACGCAAGCCAGAAATCTGACGCTACTCTGAAAGATTTGGCTGATTCCTACCTACACAGAATAGCGGCTCGAGAGAAAATTCTTCCATATACAGATGTAGTAAGATGGGCCATTGAAGAAATTCCAATTACGAACAGAATATTCTGCACTATTGATGGGAGAGTTTTTGGTTCGTTTCAGCCTGATGATTTGAGGAAAATGTATCATTTGCCCGAACCAAAGAAGAAGTATAATAAAGCATTCCTGGAGAAGTTTAGAGATGAAAATGAAATTGATTCAGAACCTATACGAGAATGGAGACAAAACCCGGCAAAACACAAACATGAGTCTTCGGGTAAGTACTCTGTCAGTTCCTTATGTTCTCCTTATTGTTATGCTGGAGCTATGATGTGTCGAATGTGGGGATTGCATGATTCTTCAAAATTTTCCATAGAAATGGTACCTTTGATGGAAGCAACATGTAATAGTGAAATCATGGACTGGGGGAATATATTGTCGGATAGGTTAGCAAATGTTATTCTTGACTTCAGAAACAAATCTCGTGTTACTGATAGAATCATTCCTCCATTTTACTTCAGTGCCTACATTTTAGATACCCTCTGTTTTAATTCCGAGTTTCCAGTGTTAGGGTGGAGATGGACTCCACAAGACCCCATGCCCATTCATATATATCACCAGAAATTATGGAAAGCCCATTATAAACACCACCTATATCAACTCTGCAATGGACTCATGTTACCTATTTACTATGCAATTTTTGCTAGACCTACTCCTATGATCTCCTCTCAAGCAGAGATTGACTTGACAGCCCTAGGAACCTGGTTCGGAGAGCAGAAATTTACTTATGTAAGAGTTTTCGGCAGCCATGCTAGACCTCATGTCCTCCCCTTGTATATACCAGACAAACTTTTAGCTTGAGAGATAGCATATCAGCTTACATCCGCATCAGCTACAAAAACTCTCAGGAATTCAAAGAAGCAAGTCTGGCCTCCTTTCCCTCTAAGGTGTGGCGTCTATACTCTATGTGATTATAAACACGCAGAGAAAGAAGTAGAAAATATTAATATGTTAAAACTCGCCACTCTGCCTAATAGACGCTTTGATCCAAAAAAGGTCGTCTATAATGTTCTAGATCAGGCCAAACTCACTAAATTTGAACATAAAGAAGATGAGTTTGATGACCTTTTCTCCTCGGCGGAGTCAATATTTCAGGTTCAAGAGATAGCTAAGATTAGATACCATGATGACGGGTTAGTTGAATTTAACAAACTTAGAGAGCAGAGGTTGCAAACTCTGCCTCTAGATTTGTTAGCCACTGCCCCGATGATACAATCAAGCGAGCCTGAGCAACAGCTTACCAGCAAACATCCTGCTACATCCAAAATCTCTGAAGAAGTCAAAAGAAGAGAGCAGGAGGAACTCCAGAGGAAAGAACAGGAAGAGGCAAAGAGGAAAGAACAAGAGGAAGCACAGAGAATACGTGATCAGGAACAGGAAAGGCAGCAGGAGCAGAGCAGCAAGAAGGTAAATGTTGACACTCAGATTGACCCAAAATTGCTCCAGGAATGGCAGCAATTTGATTCAATTATAAGCAATCTTGAGAGCTCAAAGAATGCCGATACATCCAAAGCGGCCAATACACAGGATACAGTACCAAAAGGGGTTTCAAGAAAAGAAACCAGCGGTCTACCCCCGACTACAGGATTAGAAATAATTCCCAAGGATCCCTCAGATCAAATTATTTTGCAGGTAGAAGATATTCCTCCATGGGATGTTTTCTATAGCCCAAAACACAAGGCTATAATAAAGCAACAACGAAAGAGGAGAAGGATTGATCAACCTTCCCTGTTTCCTGAACAAACAGTAACAGCCAATGTAGTGTGGAAGGAAGAATTCAACCCCTCCGATGACCTGACAAAGTTGTCCCAATATGCTGGTGCCTATTCGGCGGCCACCATGGACAAGGCATCGGAGGTGAGCAATTTGTTGAAAGAAAAGGATCAAGTGATCGCTTCACTACAAACACAACTATTGGAGGCACAACAGAAAGCAGATTCAGAAGCGATTCAGAAATAGAAAGAATCATCGGAGGCATTAGCAAAATTGAAAGCAATGAATGAACAGATGGTAAAAACAAAAGATGAGCAAATTGCTCAATTAACAGCTCAAATAGAGAAGTTCAAGAGTCTTCCCCAGCCTGCCAATTTCAGAGAAGAAGCAATATAGATTAATAAGGCACTCATAACACAAATAAGATTGTTGTGTCATCAAATTGCCCAAGTTGAACCTCTGTGTGAGATAACAACATCCATAATAAACAAATCAGTTGATGCCAGGCAGGACTTAGAGCAAGCCGATGAGACTTTAACAGATTTTCTTACTTGGCAGAACACTAATGAGGGACAGGCAGCAAAATTGCCTAAAATCTTAGAATCCCATAAAGAAATTCTGTTCTTGGAGTGGCAGTCCCAGTTGATGAAAGCAGAGAGAGAAGTTTCTAGATGCAGATTATCTACGAACAATTTGATTGACTTAATTAATAATACTCTCTATTTTTCTAACATGATCTCTCAATGTACACCAGGTAAATTATTATCACCCAAGACATTGGAACAATCATGTTGTCAAGAGCTAGAAAAGAATGGGAAATTGATTATAGGAATTACAAGTTTAACTTGGGAGACCTATTGGTTGTTCCTAGTAAAACCATACAGCCAGAAAGCCGCCATCAAATGCTTAACGGATGCAATCGGGTGTATCATTCCCGATATACACGATGCCACCTATGCTGCTCAAATCAATTCTCGTCTCAGCCGCCCTCAAGAAGTGGAACCAATGCTAGCAATATGCCAACTCAGGACAAAAAGCAAACAGTCAGAATGATGAATCATGTTGCCGATTACCAGATTGTTGTAGAGGATATAATTAAGATCGGGTTATACCAATTTAGTAGCCTTTTAATTTTATAGTTTGTTAGTTTAATTTAGTATTTATAGACCCTTTCATGTATTTAGAAAAGGTCGTAAGTTTTTGTATATGAATGAAACCTGAAGTTGCACTACTGTACTTCAGGCATATTTTTTTATAAAAACTGGACCAATTATTCCAAAATTTTGATAACGAAGCTTTTATGTGGATGTGCACTACTGTCTTTATTTAAAAGTATTTCTAAGTCGGAAGAAGGAATTCAAATTGCGATTGACGTTGGGAAAGATTTGCAGCTCATATGGTACTATTATCTATGTCTGAATTCATTCTTTTTATGTAAATTGTTGTTTGATTACTCTTGCTATTATTGAATATATGAGTGTGTTTTAACAGCAGTCTTTATACTTTCCACTACTGGATGTTTACAGTTTGCTATTCTTTTAATCATTCATGTGTTAGTAATATAAAAAAGGATAAGTGTAACAATGTTTTATCAATTACTTCGTTCAACTAATTGAACGAAGTAATTATTATTTAAATGAATATCTTTGTTTATTGAATAGTGTCATCTATATGCCTATTGACAGACACAGATCATCAAACGTTGCACTTAAGAATAGAAGCTTCCCGGGATAAAATAGTCATTTACGTTTTCACTTATAGATTAAGTATTCCATTAATTATCACTTATTAGAAAACCAATCATTCATTTACCCCTTTTTATTCTTTATCGGGAAATTGGTCCCATTATATCCAGTCGGAGCCACCATCCCAAACGGAAAAGGAGCTGTTTAAGGTCCGGACCGGGTGGTTATCCCCCAATGTTGATGTAACGATTTTCGAGGCATCAACATTTTTGGCGCTAGAAGGAGGGCTTGTCAACTATGAATGGCGAGTAAATCAAAACCTACAGACCATTCTCAGAGTAAATCACCCTCCACCTCACCTCAGACCTCCCGTTTGCATTCTGAATTACCAGTGTCCAAACGAGAAGAAGAGGGATCAACTATCACTGCTCAGTCACACCATACTTCAGAACGTTTAAGTCCGGAGTCCCCTGAAGTTCAGTCTATCATCCATAAGCTTCAAGGCTTCTCCATATCACCTCAGAGATCTGAAGTATCTCAAGGCAGTCAGACTTCGCAATTCCACCTACCTCATCATCTCACCAGACTTCAAAGCGAAAAACTTGGCATTGAACCAGCTGAGTTACCTTTACCCCAAAGGAAAAAGGCAAAAAAGAACACTGAAGGTTCTGATAGTGAGACCTTTTCTCCATCATCTTCCATCTCATCATCTCCAGTGCGAAGTCAAACACCCACTTCCCCATTACATATTATTGTTCACCAGGGGTCACCACCTTCAACATCACAACCTTTACAGTCTTTATTACTACCTCCTCCCCAATCACCTGGAACATCACAGTCAAACGTTGGTACTCCCAAGATGGCTCAAAACCCATGGAACAGTCCTGGTGCAGTCACTATGCCTGCACCATTACATCCATTACCAGATTATCCTGAGAAATGGTTACCAAAGTTTAATCCAGATGCTGGAACATTAGCTGAGGAACACATAAATAATTTCATGTTGTCAGTTAATCTAAAAGGAGTAACACAAGAAGATGTTGTAGTGAGACTTTTCCCCTACACATTACAAGGATCAGCTGGGTCTTGGTATTTTTCCTTACCCTCTGGATCCATTACTAGTTGGAATATATTTCAGGAACAGTTTCTTACCAAATATGGCGACTATAGATCCTTGGCCACGCTCATTAATGATCTTTCAAATCTAAGAATTGAGTCAAGAGAACCAATTAAGGAGTTTAACTCCCGATTCAATAAGCTCTTGAATAAAATTCCCATCGATTCCAAGCCAAGTGAACAAGTTAGAAGCGAATGGTATATCACAGCCTTACCTTCAAATATAGCCATTTTTGTTGATAGGGCTACGAAACCAACTCTACCCGAAAACATGAAAGAAGCCATCGCTGTGGAAAAACGTATAACCGCTTTGGAAAAGAAAGCTGCTCTCGAAGATAGGAAATCCAAGAAAGTGTCTTTCAAGGACGATTCAAAGAAGAAAAACACCAAAGATCCATATGATATGGAGGGTCTTCAAAAGGTCCTCAAAACAATGTCAAATGAAATGGTTGAAATTAAAAAACAAGTAGCAGAAACTTCAACAAAGAAACCATTTAGGAATTTTAAGAAGACTGAGTCAAAACCACCAAATAGTATATCCAATGCAGATTCAGACCCTGAGGAAGAAGAAGAAGATGAAACAATTACATCATCCGATGAAATTGAAGAAGAGGAAGTCGTTGAATGCCATGGAATGTGGGACTTCATATTGCCAAACTCCGACACCGAGACTGAACAAGAAGCTTTTCCTGTGACTACTAGGAGCAAAAGTACCCCTGAACCTGTCCAAGAAAGTTCCAAGAACAGGAGTGCAGGTACTAATACTGCAAAGGAAAAAGCACCCACAAGGAAGCTGGCTACAACAGTCCCTCAAAACCAACCATCATCTTCAAATATACCTTCAACATCAAAGACGTTGGTAGTATCGGATTCAATGGATTACAATATTATTGATGACATGAAGAAGACTAAGGCAAACATCACCATGTTTGAACTCAGTAAGTTAAAACATCAACATAAATTGCTTCTTAAGGAACTAAATGCAGTACCTTCCTCGCCTCTTCCTAGTGCTAAAGCTGCAAATGATTCAGGACAACCACCTTCTGGTAGAATTGAGGCTACTGATACGATTCTAATCGGAGACAGATCAAATTCCCATACCCCACCTTTCCTCTTAACCTTTGAAATTTACAATCGAAATCTACACAACTGCTTAATTGACTCAGGGGCATCATCTAATATAATGCCAGCTTCATTTTGTTCTAAACTGAACATAGAACCCCAAAAGTCTTCAATTCACATTGTGCAGTTAGATAGAACCAAAGTCCAAGTCTTAGGGGAAATAAATTCTGTTACTATCAGGTTAGCGTCTGATCCACGAGTAGTTCAAAGAATTGATATCCTAATCACTGATATACCTGAGTTTTATGGTTTAATATTGAGTAGGGATTGGTCTGAGAAGCTCCATGGATATATTTCTACCGATTGGTCTCATATGTGGCTTCCCTACAGGGGAAAGCCAAATCAAATAAAAATTAATCGGGAGAAACACATGACCCATACTGTCACAGAGTTCGAACAAGAGAATCAACCAATTGCATTTAATAATAACATATTGGGAAATTATTCTTCTGAATCATTCTTCAGCAATTATATTGCCCAACCATCTCCGTTCTTAGTAAACAATTTCACATCCCAAATTGAAATTTTTTCACAAACTGACAGTTCAAGATGTGTTAATGTTACTGAGAATTTTGTAAATAAAATTGTTGATAATTCTTTATTTTGGTCTTTATATTTTGACGGTTCTAAATCCAGTGAAGGAGCAGGAGCAGGGTGTATTCTAGTCAGCCCTGAGGGAGAAAAAACAATGCTTTCTTGTAGGTTAGAATTTGAATGCACAAATAATACAGCTGAGTATGAGGCCTTGGTGGAAGGACTATATAAAGCTATTGGCCTAAAAGTCCAATATTTGAAATTGTTTGGTGATTCAGAGATTGTTATAAAACAAGTTCGAAATACAATCCATTGTCTCTCTAATCATCTCAAACACTATCAGTCCTTAGTCCAAGAACTCATATCTCATTTCTTAGCATTCAATATTTCACCCATTCCCAGATCCCAGAATGCAGCAGCTGACTTGTTAGCCAATGTTGCTTCTAAACTCCTACCTTCCGAAGATTATAGCCCAGATAGATTTTCAGTAGAGTTGATTTTTAGGCCATCAATTCCTGACAATGTTACCAATTGGCGAGTGTTTAATCACGATGAAGACATCTTACATTTCTTAACTTCCGACGAGTCCTACAATGATCAGATCATTGATGAAAATGATCATGATCTTCAGATGAAAGAAAAGCATGAGGAAAACTCAATACCAAAACCTGTGGTCAAACTGGAAGATCTCTATGATATTAAAGATAGGTTTAAACAGGTAACCAATTCAAAACTTCAAAGTTCTACTTTAAGATTTGAATTGATAAATCTCGGTACTGAGCAGAATCCTCAAAATGTCAATTTAGGACTAGGGCTTTCTGTCGAAGAAAGGATAGCATTCATTAGATTATTAAGAAAAAATAAACATGTCTTCGCTTGGAAGTATGATGACTTAAAAACTTATGATACATCAATCATCCAACATACCATTCCAATGCTTTCTGAACAAAAACCAGTTCAACAAAAATTGAGGAAAATACATCCAAACTTAGAGAGTCAGATAAAATCAGAACTCAATAAACTCTTGAAAGCAAAGATTATTTTTCCTGTCCGGCATTCAAACTGGGTCTCCAATATGGTGCCTGTTAGGAAGAAAAATGGTGACATCAGGATTTGTATAGATTTCAGAAATCTGAATAAGTCAAGCCAAAAAGATAATTTTCCATTACCTACCATGGAGCAGATACTCCATTCGGTAGCAGGTTCTGAGCTAATGTCCTTTCTAGACGGTTTTTCAGGATACAACCAAATTCTGGTCCACCCTGATGACAGACTCAAAACTACTTTCAGAACAAAATGGGGAAATTACGCCTATCAGAAAATGCCTTTTGGACTTATTAATGCAGGAGCTACATTCCAAAGAGCAATGGATATAGCCTTCAAAGGATTGATCAACAAAACCGTGGTCGTCTATTTAGATGACATTACTGTGTTTTCTAAAAAGAGGTCCAACCATTTACATGATTTGAATCAAATTTTTGAACGCTGTAGAAAATATGGTATTTCACTCAATCCCAAAAAATCCTTCTTTGCTCTAAATCAAGGAAAGCTCTTGGGATTTATTGTTTCCAAAGATGGTATTTATATTGATCCTGACAGGATTAAAGAAATTTCTGAAATCCCATTTCCTCATAACAAAAAATCCATGCAGTCATTTCTAGGTCAGATCAACTTTGTCAAGAGATTTGTTCCCGATTTTTCTCACATCATCTTACCATTACAAACCATGATTAAGAAAAATTCAGTGTTTAAATGGGGATCTGTGGAAAAGGAAGCATTTGATTTAATCAAACAATCAATAATCAATGCCCCCGCTTTAAACACTCCTAATTTTTCTAATCATTTCACATTGTATACTATCGCATCCGATTCATCTTATGCAGCAGTACTCACTCAGATTAATGATCACGGCTTGGAAGCACCGATTTCATTTTTTAGTTCAAATTTCCAGGGTGCAGAACTAAATTACTCCGAAGTTGAAAAACAAGCCTTTGTTGTGTATAAAGCCATTAAACACTACAGGCCCTTCCTTTTAAAAGCTCATACAAAAGTTATAGTTCCTTTTTCTGCAGTAAGGCAATTACTGATCCAAAGGGAATTAGGTGAGAAAAGGGCAAATTGGGTTACAGCACTTCAAGAGTATGAATTAGAAATAAAGCCAGCAAAGATTGTTAGAGGTCAAGGTTTTTGCAGGTTGTTAGCAGGAGCATCCAACATTCCGAAATCAGGTGATACAGAACATATGGAAGAAATCAATCAGATAAGTATTACCAATTCTGAATCTCAATACGCAGATTTAATCTTTTATTTGAAAAATGGATATGCACCTCCTAATATTTCTTATAAAAACAAACGGGCCATTAGATTAAAAGCAAAAAAACTTCATAATCATTGATGATGTACTTTTTAGACAAAACTATGATTCAGTTTTATTAAGATGCCTAGAAAAACCTGAAGCACAAAAGGTTTTGCAGGAACTACATGATGGACCAGCCGGAGGACATTTTGGAGCTGACACAACAGCTCACAAAATCATTCATGCCGGGTATTATTGGCCCACTTTATTCAGAGATACTCATGAATATGTAAGGAAATGTCAAAGTTGTCAAACCTCCAGTGGAAGACAAAGAAAATCAGCTTTCCCTTTGCAACCAGTCAACATTGAGCAACCTTTTGAACAATGGGGATTGGATATTGTTGGGGAAATTACTCCACAGTCCTCCAAACAACATAAGTATATTCTTACTGCTACTGATTACTTTACCAAGTGGGTTGAAGCAATTCCGTTAAAGACAACAAACTCTGAAGGAATTATAGAATTTATAGATCAATTCATCATTACCAGGTTTGGTGTCCCAAATGCTCTTGTTTTTGATAATGCATCTTATTTCTCTGGTAATGCCATGTTTGAGTTCGCTATTAAAAGAGGATTTAAATTGAAATATTCTGCAAATTATTATCCCCAAGGTAATGGTCTAGCAGAGTCTACCAATAAAAATCTCCTTAAAATCATTAAGCGAACTATTGAACAGAATCATAAAAACTGGCACAAATCTTTAATATTCGCACTATGGGCTGATAGAATAACGCAGAAGGCCTCCATAGGTACTTCTCCATTCAATCTTGTATATGGGAAAGAATCAATACTACCAACCAATCTAGCACTTCCTTCTCTAGCCCTAGTTCAGTTTATTGAAGAAAGCCCCTCTTCTTCTATCCAACTCAGACATGATCAAATTTTAAAATTAGAAGAAGAAAGAGAAAAGGCCAAAATTACTCATGCAAAACATCAACAGATAATCAAAAAATCATTTGATTCAGCTTCATCTAGTTCTAAACAGTTGCAGGTTGGTGATCTAGTTTTGAAATGGGATAAAGCCCATGAGGATAAAGGTAAACACACCAAGTTCCAAAAGATGTGGCTTGGAGCATTTCAGATCAGCGAGAAGATAGGCCATTCGACATTCATGTTACAAGATCTATCAGGAAAGAGGGACTCTCTTCCTGTTAATGGCCTCATCTTAAAGAAATTCTTCAATTGAGAAGGTAACCCCTTCTCCTTTAGTTTTAGTAGGATTTATGTTTTTAGGACTATTAGGAAATAAAGTTGTAAAATAGCTTCTATTGGCCTTTGATATATTAAAAAGTTGCTCTTAAGAAGTTATTTTAATATTTACTTTTGAAAACAGAAGCCTTTAAAGAGAAAAAGGGAAGACAATTTCTATGAAATTAGTTATATTCACATTTCTGAAAAACTCATTTTATTTTTGTGAAATCTCCTCAAGATTTAGAAGTACTGTAAATCATTTTAATGTTTTAAACTGGCCACAAAAAAGGTTATCAATATCAAAATAGAAACTGATTCAATCTTAGTATCTTCAACTCTTTCCTTGTCATCCATTTTCTCTTAAGGAGAAAATTGTCCATCCCATTCATCCAAGTTTATGATTACTCAGAGTGTAATTCTAAAAAATATCTGATATAAAGATAAGGGGTCTTATCACAAGCCTGCTTACCATGATCATGGGAAAATAGTTTAATCGACATTACCAACACTGCATACCAAAACAGGGTAATGGCTTATAAGCATAAGACAAGGGGTCTCATCACGAGCCAGCTTGTTCGATTAGATTACAACCAGTGAATGGCATTGTCAAACAGCTGGCAACCAAACCAGGACAATGGCTTTTTTATCTTACAAAATAATGGAAAAGAAAATAAATACAAAATATGAAAACATATTTTGAATTCATTCTTTTAATCATACTCTGAGATGGGAGGGGTCATGGACAATCAAATGGTTAAAAGGTATCCCTGTCGAAACTATGAATGTTTGCTGGCAGCAGAGGCTCTACCTATGACAAAGGAGTTAATCAAAAAAGGCTAAGTTGGAAAGGTGTTTTGTTTTATCATTATCAACCAATAGAGGCCAATTTAAAACTTAGGATGTATTTAATTTTAACAAGAGGAGAAATTAGCAAAATATCCTTTATTATATTCAGAATGTATGTATACTTAGTTATATTATAATCTTCCTTTCTTTTTGATAAAATTTTCTATATAAAGAAAGTTTAAATATTCCAATATTTCTTAGAGATAACTGTTTCTTCCAGCGAATCGCCAATTGTTGTGCTATACAACAACCCCCCATTTCATAAAATTCTACTTTAGAAAATTATAATATGAAATGGGTCCCTTTTAGATTAAATTGGTATTAACTCATCATTCCTCTTAAAATTCGAAAACAAACAAAAAATCATTATAAAACATTTTGAGTTCATAAAACATCGGCAATCGGAAAATAAAACAATCACCAATGAAGGCCCCTCTCCTTGCTCCGATGCGATATCACTATCGGCAATCGGGGAATGCAATATGAATGCAATAGAACTTTGCCTTAAAGGCTCCCGATGCGAGTTAAGCGATATCGCTATCGGCGATCGGGGATTGTTCGAAAACTCAAAATAAAACTGCTTAAGTCTTCCTCCGATCGCCGATAGCGATAAAGCCAAGCGCGACTTTCAAAAACGATTGATACGGTTCGGCATATTATGTTAATCATTATTAAAAATCCTTTCCACTATCCAATGGTAATTGACTTAAGCCCAACCGCCAAATAAAAATCAAATCCATGTTTAATTAGGCTATTTGACAAAACGAAAGATATAATGAGCATTTAATTGATTGACAGGTTCAAACGGCCAATTAATGGAGCAGTTACGCCTAAATCCCTTCAGAGATTACATACGCAGGAGTCTTATGATTATTTTCCATTATTTATCGATTGACATAAGTCTTATGTACCAGTTTTCGTCGTCTATTCTCCACATTACGTTCATTTTATCTTTTGTGCAGAGCTTCTCCGCAGAAACAAGTTCGGACCAAATGGGGAAGAAATCTAAGAAACCTGGCACAGCTGCAGCTTCTGTAGTAACAGAACAACATGCCGCCGATCCAGGACCAAGCAAAAAAGGATTAATCTCAGATACCACATGTCTTGGTCTCGGAAATACTACTTGGCAGAGCATTTACAACCTGGTTGAAGCCGAGGAACCTCAGCAAACAAAGGTAGAAGCTTCAGCAGACGCGAGCCAGAAATCTGACGCTACTATGAAAGATTTGGCTGATTCCTACCTGCACAGAATAGCGGCTCGGGAGAAAATTCTTCCATATACAGATGTAGTAAGATGGGCCATTGAAGAAATTCCAATTACAAACAGAATATTCTGCACTATTGATGGGAGAGTTTTTGGATCATTTCAACCTGATGATTTGAGACAAATGTACCATTTGCCCGAACCAGAGAAGAAGTATAATAAAGCATTCCTAGAAAAGTTTAGAGATGAAAATGAAATTGATTCAGAACCTATATGAGAATGGAGACAAAACCCAGCAAAACACAAACATGATTCTTCGGGTAAGTACTCCGTCAGTTCCTTATGTTCTCTTTATTGTTATGCTGGAGCTATGATGTGTCGAATGTGGGGATTACATGATTCTTCAAAATTTTCCATAGAAATGGTACCTTTGATGGAAGCAGCATGTAATAGTGAAATCATGGATTGGGGGAATATATTGTCGGATAAGTTAGCAAATGCTATTCTTGACTTCAGAGGCAAATCCCGTGCTACTGATAGAATTATCCCTCCATTTTACTATAGTGCCTACATTTTAGATACCCTCTGTTTTAATTCCGAGTTTCCTGTTTTAGGTTGGAGATGGACTCCACAAGACCCCATGCCCATTCATATATATCACCAGAAATTATGGAAAGCCCATTATAAACACCACCTATATCAACTCTGCAATGGACTCATGCTACCTATTTACTATGCAATTTTTTCTAGACCTACTCCTAAGATCTCCTCTCAAGCAGAGATTGACTTGACAGCCCTAGGAACCTGGTTCGGAGAGCAGAAATTCACTTATATAAGAGTTTTCGGCAACCATGCTAGACCTCATGTCCTCCCCTTGTATATACCAGACAAACTTTTAGCTCGAGAGATAGCATATCAGCTTACATCCGCATCAGCTACAAAAACTCTCAGAAATTCAAAGAAGCAAGTCTAGCCTCCTTTCCCTCTAAGGTGTGGCGTCTATACTCTGCGTGATTATAAACACGCAGAGAAAGAAGCAGAAAAGATTAATATGTTAAAACTCGCCACTCTGCCTAATAGACGCTTTGATCCAAAAAAGGTCGTCTATAATGTTCTAGATCAGGCCAAACTCACTAAATTTGAACATAAGGAAGACGAGTTTGATGACCTTTTCTCCTCGGCGGAGTCAATATTTCAGGTTCAAGAGATAGCTAAGATTAGATACCATGATGACGGGTTACTTGAATTTAACAAACTTAGAGAGCAGAGGTTGCAAACTCTACCTCTAGATTTGTTAGCCACTGCCCCGATGATACAATCAAGCGAGTCTGAGCAGCAGCTTACCAGCAAACATCCTACTACATCCAAAATTTCTGAAGAAGTTAAAAGAAGAGAACAGGAGGAACTCCAGAGGAAAGAACAGGAAGAGGCAAAAAGGAAAGAACAAGAGGAAGCACAGAGAATACGTGATCAGGAACAGGAAAGGCAGCAAGAGCATAGCAGCAAGAAGGTGAATGTTGACACTCAGATTGACCCAAGATTGCTCCAGGAATGGCAGCAATTCGATTCAATTATAAGCAATCTTGAGAGCTCGAAGAATGCCGATACATCCAAAGCGGCCAATACACAGGATACAATATCAAAAAGAGTTTCAAGCAAAGAAACCAGCGGTCTACCCCCTACAGGATTAGAAATAATTCCCAAAGATCCCTCAGATCAAATTATTTTGTAGGTAGAAGATATTCCTCCATGGGATGTTTTCTATAGCCCAAAACACAAGGCTGTAATAAAGCAACAACGAAAAAGGAGAAGGATTGATCAACCTTCCCTGTTCCCTGAACAAACAGTAACAACCAATGTAGTGTGGAAGGAAGAATTCAACCCCTCCGATGACCTGACAAAGTTATCCCAATATGCTGGTGCCTATTCGGCAGCCACCATGGATAAGGCATCAGAGGTGAGCAATTTGTTGAAAGAAAAGGATCAAGTCATCGCTTCACTACAAAAACAACTATTAGAGGCACAACAGAAAGTAGATTCAAAAGCGATTCAGAAACAGAAAGAATCATCGGAGGCATTAGCGAAATTGAAAGCAATAAATGAACAGATGGTAAAAACAAAAGATGAGCAAATTTCTCAATTAACAGCTCAAGTAGAGAAGTTCAAGAGTCTTCCCCAGCCTGCCAATTTCAGAGAAGAAGCAATACAGATTAATAAGGCACTCATAACACAAATAAGATTGTTGTGTCATCAAATTGCCCAAGTTGAACCTCTGTGTGAGATAACAACATCCATAATAAACAAATCAGTTGATGCCAGGTAGGACTTAGAGCAAGCCGATGAGACTTTAACAGATTTTCTTACTTGGCAGAACACTAATGAGGGACAGGCAGCAAACTTGCCTAAAATCTTAGAATCCCATAAAGAAATTATGTTCATGGAGTGGCAGTCCCAGTTGATGAAAGCAGAGAGAGAAGTTTCTAGATGCAGATTATCTACGAAAAATTTGATTGACTTAATTAATAATACTCTCTATTTGTCTAACATGATTTCTCAATGTACACCAGGTAAATTATTATCACCCAAGACATTGGAACAATCATGTTGTCAAGAGCTAGAAAAGAATGGGAAATTGATTACAGGAATTACAAGTTTAACTTGGGACACCTATTGGTTGTTCCTAGTAAAACCATACAGCTAGAAAGCCGCCCTCAAATGCTTAACGGATGCAATCGGGTGTATCATTCCCGATATACACGATGCCACCTATGCTGCTCAAATCAATTCTCGTCTCAGCCGCCCTCAAGAAGTGGAACCAATGCTAGCGATATGCCAACTCAGGACAAAAAGCAAAGAGTCAGAATGATGAATCATGCTGCCGATTACCAGATTGCTGTAGAGGATATATTCGAGATCGGGTTATACCAATTTGGTAGCCTTTTAATTTTGTAGTTTGTTAGTTTAATTTAGTATTTATAGACCCTTTCATGTATTTAGAAAGGGTCGTAAGTTTTTGTATATGACTGAAACCTGAAGTTGCACTTCTGTACTTCAGGCATATTTTTTATGAAAACTGGACCAATTTTTTCCAAATTTTGATAACGAAGCTTTTATGTGGATGTGCACTACTGCCTTTATTTAAAAGTATTTCTGAGTCGGAAGAAGGAATTCAAATTGCGATTGACGTAAAAGGTGAGGAGATCCCTCCTTTGGATGTATTTTACAGCCCTAAACATAAGGCTGTTGTCAAAAGACAAAGAAAGAAAAGAAAAACAGAAAAGGGTATATTTTCTACTCCATCAGATGAGTTTATGAATATTGTTTATAAGAACAATGAAATGAATCCATTTGAAGACCTTACGAAATTGTCCCAGTATACAGGAGCTTATAGTGCTGCAACAGTGGATAAAGTTGTAGAAGTTTCTCAACTAATAACTCGGAAAGATCTTCACATAGCTTCACTGGAAGAAAAAGCTAAGGAGAATCAGCAACTGATCAGCCAATTGCAACAACAACTACAGGATCAGACATTCAGGTCTAAAGAATTGGAGAAACAGCTTGCTGAAGAAAAGAAGAAGGTTGATGAAAAGCTTTTAGGCAAACAAAAGCAGCTAAATGAAGAAATTTCTAAGTTACAGAGTTTGTTACAAAATGAGGAAAAGGCAAAAATGATTCAAGAAAAGGAATTTCAAGCAACTTTGGATAAGTTTAAAGATTATCCAAAGTTATATGAATTCAAATCGGAAGCCCTTGAGGCTAATAAATTATTGACTCAGCAGTTAATTGAATTTTGCTCAAAACTGTCACAAGCAGAACCTTTTTGTGAGATTACTTCATCTTTGATCCAAACTATCATAACTCTTAGACAAGAAATAGATGATGCCGATGAAAAGATTTATGAGTTTCTCAACTGGCAGGATACAGAAAAGGGAAAAGAAGCAAATCTTCCTAGGATAGAGGAAAAACACAAAGAAATCTTGTTTACAGAATGGGAACATCAATTAATGAAATCTGATAGAGCAATATCAAGGGCCGGAAATATAATGAATAATCTCACGCAATTCATAAATGACAGCTTATATTCAATTAATCTCATTTCAGACTGTGTTCCTGGCAGTTTGCCAAAGATAAAAGAGACTGAAGACAGGTGGAGAGAAGAAATGGAAAGGAAAAGTCAACAAATCGGCAAACTTCAAACTATATC